>BLKR01014879.1:0-177142 GCA_011170035.1 Teleogryllus occipitalis
GTACCTAGTCGAAAATCCTGTCACCATCGGAACTCAAAGCATATGACCTCTCGATCAGAGTCGATGCTCACAGGCAGCGGCAATGCTGGCTCCGAGCTAACTCGGCCGGCCCTCGATTCGATGACGCGGCATCACTTAAAACAAAGGCTAGTGGTCAAGCGCGGAAGCCGAGCGGCGGTGGGAACGCGGCTAATGACGGCGTCCGTAACCGCGCCGCTCTCTCGCGCCGCCGCGACGCGAGGCGACGCGACGCACCGCGGCGCCTGTGGGAACGGCGCGCTCCGTCGCGGCGCGCTGCGTCTCCGCGCCGTCGCGACGCTCCGATGCCCGCGCTCTTCCACGGAACGACGCGCTCGACGCCGAGGACGCCTTCCTGATCCGCGGGCGGTCGCAGGACGCGATCGTAATTGCTTCTGGGCAGCGCTGCTAATCTCGTCTCTTGGAATAATAGCTTTGGGAGGAGAGATATGTAACGGCTGTGTGTCTGAGAGGATGGTTCTAGGGTTCGAGCTCTAACAGGGGCAGGATTTCCCACAGTAGCTACATAGCTAGGTTGAATTCCGTCGCTGTCTGGAGGTAAAGTATAGCGGACGTCTGTTCTGATGGATAGTTTTCCGTGGTTTCTTCTATCTATACCAAGCAAATGCTAGAGCAGTCCCTAACAAATGGGCTCCGTATTGTGCGCGATCTTTCCTTCCTATTCCTTGCCATATCCTCACCCCTTACTTACACATATGCACCACACTACTACAAATGTAGGGAGCAACAAAAGAGCTTGTCCTGGATAGTGAGGTGACCCGCTTGGGAGATACCTGAAGAGGGTATTACCCTGCAATTCATGGCGTCGGTCGAAAACGGATCTCACCATTAGGGAGGGGGAACACCACCACCTCGAAACATAAACACCTTCCGTATAATAGCGGGGCTAATATTAAGGACCACAGCAATTGTTCTGCCTGGAAACATTGATCAATTTGTAGAAATAGTACATAAGGCTGCGACTGAAAGCGATAGGTGATACGACGGAGGGTTCTTATTCCGTGTAAGGCTTGAATGTTTCACTTGTGCTTGCAGAGCTGTAGAAAAAGGACCTCGTGCACTCCCCTACATAACCATCCGTGCTTTCCTTTTTATTGAGGAAAGTTAAGAATCTTTTTTTTACTAATCTACCTTTAGAAGTATGAAACTAAAAGACGAAATGTGCTGCGTTTATATAAGATCGAAATATCAAGTAACCTCTAGACCGTACCAAAAGCATGGAAACAATGCAGATATGTTATTTTATGTGACGTTACATTCAACGCCTTTGCCCATATTCTCTTATGATATGACTATTTCTAGTGATTACATATTTCTTCTAATAGTAATAAAAACGCGTGCCCTTGTTACAAATAAGTGCGGCAAATAAATGTAAGCAGAATGCAATCTGAAGTTGATTTCAAAGTTTTAATTCAGCGTCATTTCAATTCCAAGTTAAAATTTAAAGCTTGTCGTTTTTCTAATGAAAATTGCGGAAGATTCCGTGAATTGAGATTTCCCAACTGACAGCGCGTACTTCCAAAGACAATTAACACCGAAACGATTCCGCGGCGCAAGCAATGGCAGTTGGTTCCTGGAATTCGTGTGGGCGCCAGCTGGTGGAATCGGGCACGAAACTGTTGGCCAGGGGCGGCACCGTTGTCCGTCTCCGCGGAGCCGCGAAAGTGGTTCCGCACCAAACAAGGGCAAGGCGAACATCTCGGCGTCCACAGCGGAGAGGATGAGAAAGGAATGGCTTGATCTGCGTAAAGGTAAAGTGATCTGGTTGGGACGGGACGGAACTAAGAGGGGAGAGAAGAAAAGTTGGGGTTTTGGGGGAAGGAGTGGACTGGCGGGGAGTGAGGAGGGGTGAAGCGGGGAGAGGAAAAGGAATATGAGTGAAGCGAGGTGGGGAGAAGTGGAGTGGGGCGGATGAGGTAGGAAGGACCTGGACGGAGCGGGAAGGGGAAGGGAAGGGCGGGGAGGGGCGGAGCGTGGAGGAACGGTGGGGAAGAATGGGGAAGGGTGGATCGTGGAGAGGAAAGGCTAGAAAAGGTGGGTAGGATTTGGGCGGAAAGGCGTGAGGGGAAGTGGTATTGGAGAAACGGGCAGAGCGCGGAGGGGCGAGGCAAGGACGTAAGAGGCGGAGAGGGGCGGGGATGGGAACGATGGGGTGAGGATGGGGAAGGCAGGGAGGATGGTGACGTGTTTGGCGTGGACCAAGGATGGGGCGACGGGGCGTAGCGTGGCGTGGCGTGGCGTGGCGTGGCGTGGCGTGGCGGGGAGGGGTGTGTCGGGGCGAGGCTTGGCGTGGCGTGGCGTGGCGGGGCCGGGCGTGGCCGTCCGTGGCGGAGCTTCGCTGGCCGTGGCGGAGCGTGGCGGGCCGTGACGAGCCGTGGCGGGCCGTGCCGTGGCGTGGCGTGGCATCGCGTGGCGTCGCGGGGCGAAGATGGCGGGGCGAGGCGTGGCGTGGCGGGGCGGGGCGTGTAGGGGAGTGGAGTGGAGGGGTGGGGCGGGGCAGGGCAGGACAGTGCGGGGCGGGGGGGGGGCGGAACTCTATAAACAAGCAGGGAGGAGGGGGACGTGGGGGGGCGCCGAACCGCCTGGTCTCCGGTGCATCTCGGCTTCCTTGCAGCTGCTCCCATCTAACGGGGCTTCTGAGCGCAGCGCGTCGGCCAGAGCGGCGCGGCGACCCACTCCTGGACTCCCGGGTTCCCACAGGCTGCTTCTGCGCTGGCCCAGGCCCGGAGCACGCTTCCTGCATCCCTCCACTTTGAAAACAGTGGCGGTACTCCTAAGAGGTTGCAGAACTATAATTAATGCAATCTACTAAGTGCTCATTGAAAAATTCTTGGTCTCCAAATGCTGTTCGCTGTACGGAATAATAAAAGTTTTTCTCGAAATCCTCTTACTTCCTGATTTTTCCCTTTGATATTCTCGATGGGTGTTACCGTTCACTATCAGATCCGTTTACCTAGTATTCTTCATTGCTTCCTCCTGATTTGTTACATTTGAACCATTGTTCATAAATTATTCTCAATACATAGAAAATATAAAAAAAATGTAAATTTCTGTGTAGTCGTCAAAGAAGTCATGACCGTAAGTCACAAATCAGTTTTATGAGGCAAAAAAGTGAAACATGAATCATCTCGTTTCTTATCATCACTAGTTTCTTATCATCAACAACTTCAGCAAAATTTCTAAGTACTCTACAGGCTCACTTTCTGTTCTTTTTTAATTTTTTTTGTTATCCGTGATCGGCAATAATTACTTTATGAAGGTTTTTGACAATTTTTACATCTATAACATTTTCATAACTTTTCGAGGGTCTTCCAAGGAGGGACCTCTCATTCACAGTTTCTTAATTTAACACTAAGGATATAGACAATAATGAATATATACAACAAAAGAGTTAACATTTTGGTTCAAATGTGAGAGGATGCAGCTTGTAGTAATAATTTGTCTGATATGATTGCAAATTATAGAGGACATAGGAGATTTTTACTACGTCGAGTTTTAATTCCGGGAAAAGGATTCGATATTTTGGCAACATTAAATGTTGAGCAGAAAGATAAGGATGAAAAGAATCTTAAAGATAAATTTGAGATCCAGTTCTTTGGGGGTTCAATAGATAGTTCTTTTTGAATTTGTTTGTTCCGTATGTACTCTAGAGCTTTTAGTGCAAAAATACTTGTTTTGAATTACTTCAAGTTCATGAAATGTGATTTTGGTGCTCCTCCCCAAATCTGGAAAGCATATGTGAAATACGGTCTGATAATACATTTAAAAGTGCATATTGCCGTTTCAATGCTGGTGCTTGATTTTTTATTGATAAACGGATACAATTTCAATATTTTAATAAAACTTTCTGTTCTAGTTACGAAAATAAGCACTGTAGTATCTTTGTGTATGGCCAACAACAAATGCTTCACTAGCGCATAAAGCCCAAATCTGTTCGCTGCTGATTAGGCATTAACGAGAGCCTCGGTACATCGTCAGTTTACTCTTTTGCTCCTTGCTTCTGCGTTTTCCTTGGAGTGATCCTGTCGGCGCCCTCTCGTATCTCCATTCGATCGTAACGCACTGCATGCTCGTGCTCAATATTCCATATCCGAGAGCCCCTCCTCGCCTGCGGCCTCTTGTCCGCCTCGGAATTCCCGTAGCCTCGGCTGCGCAGAGGTTCCCTCCACTCTAGTATCACTCGGCGACGAAAACCCTCGCGGAGCGTGATGGGCAAGAGCGCGCGTGGTACCACTGCTTCGGCGACGCCGCACAGTGCGCAGATCCCCGGATCTACAGGGTCCTGGTGTAGCAGTAGGAGCAGTATAGCTTTCACCTTGGGGTACAGTTCGTTGCTCGGTGCTTGGCCTGGAAGGGAGATAGGACAAGAGAGAAGAACTAATACCTCCCTTCTGTATTTGTATATAGAACGAGGAGGGAGAGTAAGATGAAAGAGAAGATAAATACCCCACATCTGTACCTGTACATGATTGCACAATGACTAATGTCGAGGGAGGGTTGTTTGGGAAAGAAGAGGAATATCTCCGATCTGAGCATGTTCCAGTACCTGTGCATGATGTGGATCGTTGCACAACGATTAAGGTGGGGAGGAAGGTTACGAGAGAGTAGGAGCATTCGTTCCATTTGTGAATGTACTTGTAGATAGATATTTGCATAATTATTAACTAGAGGGAGGATAGTGCGAACGCCATAGGGAATGAGGAGAATACCTCCAATCTGTACATGCACCTGCAGGTCGTAGCACAATGATTAGCTTGGAAAGAGAGTAATGTGAGAGAAAGAAGAGTAATGCCTCTCATCTGTGCCTGTACACGTAGATCGTTGTACAATGATTCAGGTGGAAAAAGTGTTGTAGAAGGGAGATGGAAAACCTCCCACAAACCCTCTCAACTCTCACCACTACCTGTAGCTGTAGGTCTTTCCATTACGGTTGACGTAAGTATGAGTGAGAGAAGGAATATACCTCCCTTCTGTACAGACGTTTCACGGTGCTTAGTGTGGAAAGAGAGAGAGAGAGACAGACAGACAGACAGACAGGGAGACATACAGAGAGAAAAGAGAAATATCTCCTGCCGCGATTTCCCTAGTTTGCTCAGTTTCTCTTTTCATCATTCGTTTCATTACATCATCAAGATATCTTTACACAGGAAGTAAAAAACACGATATAATGATTCAACTTGCCTGATAGGACGATTCCAAACATTCGAAAAAGCAGACCGAAAGCAAGATAACATAGGGAGATAGGGAAGAGAATGGTTATAGCATGGGTATTGAGAAGGTCGTCGAGAACTGCTGCTTTTTCCATCTCGCGTTTTCGAACTTCTTTCTAGTTTTCCCATTCTTCACAAACAAGTCTGTCACCTCGCGCCTCCCAACAAGTACGCAGGCCCCGTGGGTCGAGGATCAGGCGCACTGCGCCGCTTGGAGAGAGCGCACCTGCGCGGGCGGCTGCTCTCCATCCCGTCACGACACGAGCGGCGCCGCTGCGAGGGCCCTCCGCGCTCCACTTGCCTTCGGGGCCTCCACCGCCCCAAGGCCGCCTGCGAAAGGCTTTGCATGAAATCTAAATAAACAATATATATATATATATATATATATATATATATATATATTATTTATAGATATAATATGGATTTTGAAATGTTTTCACATCTTTCCGATTTACCAATAATAATAATAATAATAATAATAATAATAATAATAATAATAATAATAATAATAATGGGACTAATAATACAATTTTTAATAGCTTAATAAGTTAATTTTTTCCATTCTCTATTATAATTATCATCTTCATTTATTCATTTCTTTTGCAACAAATTTATAATGTCTTGCTTTTTTTTATACAGGTCACCTTCCTCGTTTCTCGTTTCCGAATTTCTCATTAAAATACTAATTTAGGTAATCTCCAGTCTTCGATAATTTTTATATGTCCAAATCAGGTTAGCCTTTTTTTATTTCTCTGTATAATGGATAATACTGTGATACATTCATCTTCTTTCTAATAATTTCATTTCGAACAATTATTAACACTATAATATAATTTATTTACCGTAAAACGATTTCAAACTATTAATAAAGTATAATTAATTAATTAACTAATTATATTTATTAATTTAATAATGTTTGTACTTATTTAAGACCCTCGGGTGGCTCTTGGACAGTGCGCTAGTTTTCTGTGAGGCGCGATTTCGATCGAGAAAGAAATGGACCAGTCCGGTGGATTTGCCGGTAGGGAAAGAAATGAAGCTGTAGCTTTCCAATACAAATCGCCTCAGAGCCCACACCCATGTGACGAAAGAAAGCTCGGGTAAGCCACATTAGCTAGGTGTGGTGACGTGAATAGATCCTGCTCGCTGCACTCTCCCTACACCCAGACGTGGATAATAAATAAAAGCAGGGCCCAGGTCTAGGCAAACAGCTCGCTGGCAAAAGTCATTATTTCGACACTAAAATGCCGAATTATTATATACTTATTTAATTGAATAACGCACCATTGTTCATTCTCTGATCATCTCAATCCCCATCCTTCCTATCATCATCCAAAGGTGGGAAACTGACCGAAAATGACACGCCACGAAAGCGGTATGAAAGAACGCAAATAATAAGCGTGAGGAGAATGAGAAACAGTATAAATGAAGGAGAGGAGAAGAGAATACGTGAAGAAGAAGAAGAAAAGGACAAGATGAAAACACTGCATTTCTCAAGCATTATCGCCTAGATCTCATCATGCATGCTTAGAACACATAACTGAGATGTACGTCACTTGACAATAAAAACGACAATGTACAGGTCATGTGTGCACAACGTACCAAATAATTAAAAATTTTGAAACATACTTCACAACTTTTAGAATCTGCGAGCAGGTATCATTCTCCGATCATTCTGTTTTCACCTGTCATACCTCTTAAAATTACTTTATCTTCAAATATAAACATAATTACACTAACAGGATAAACACTAATAGTAACAACAAGAAATGTTACAAGACGAGTAGAACAAGATGTTCGTATGTACTGTAAAATACTTTGAGAAAGAATCATCCACGGGAAATGTCAGCCCAACAATTCACAGTATGGAAAAAAAGTGTTGCACTCATTCAGGTTGACATCGAAAGTGAACTAAGAAATTTGTTTATACCCAGTAGTATTAAATATTATTAAACATCACAAAAGTGACATGTTTAGTTATTCTAGACATAATTTGACTCCTGGATTTTCGTTCTCAACGCGATAATTCACTCGACTGCTTTGTTACCCCATGCAAAACCTCTTCTGGCAGGCATAACGTCGACGGCCATTCTCCTGCCTAGCGGTCTGGCCGGAGTTCAAAGAGGCAACGAACTCCGGGTAAATATTACGACGTGCGAAAAGCGGGAGTGAGAGACGCGGCAGGCGGGAGGCTTCATTATTCCTTGTTTGCTTTCGTACACCGCGCTGCCCAGGAGACGCGTGGCGTGGGCGCGAGGCGATGGCGGCGGTGGTGGTGGCGGCGGCGGTGGCGACGAATCGCTGCTTCAACGGCTCATCGAGGCGATGACGACGCAGGCGTGCCGGATATTCTTTTGTCTGGTTGACGCCGCCCCCTTCTCTCGCAAGTCAAAAGTCGAATGACATGAATGCTTCGGCAACTCTCACTGGGAGGCCCTAGGGTTCGAGTACCGACGGTGGCGAATCTCCGTCATTCTCATTATTTATTACCTTCCCTTCAAATTAGATCACTCAAAGTTGAACGGTCCTAGACTCCTTATATATATATATATATATATATATATATATATATATATATATATATATATATATATATATATATATATATATAGGCATCTCCGGGATCATTTCATACCATCATCCCACTCCCCTTCTCCTTACCACTTTTCCTCATCCCTTTTTCCTCTCTATACAACTTCCTACCCTCCTCTGTAAAACTTCTTGGGTCACTTGCCCTGCTATTTGGATTAGTTTTGGATAGTGTCCTAGGCTCTTAAAATCATAATTTCCGTGAACCGTAAGAGAATTATTTTTCTTAACCAGTGGTTTACAAAATAAAACCATCAACAACTTCATGAAATGTTATGAGAGAAGGTTTTTCAGCTAATTTGAACCTAATTACTTGGAATTCTCAGATTCTCGGATCTTTCTTTCGTTCGACATTACTTTAATGATATTCGATAGATCGAATCGAAATAAATCGAGGTGTTTGGTACATCTTAACTTTTCGTCTCCGAGATTCGATGTAGCTAGTTCCTCTGTACAATCGATAAGTCTCGAAATCCAATGAAGAAATTGCTGATGCTCGGACTCGCTCATAGTGGGAAGATATGAGTGACTTGCTCCGGCACATCGATTTTTGCTGGTTCTGCGCACCACCAGTTAAACGTCACGAACACGTGACCATATCACGGGCATTTCGTTTGAATTGACAGGCCAGACGCTGGCCGACATGTGGCGTGGAGAGCGAAAAATGTTGAGAAACATTTAGAAATTGGCATAATTAACACGATGAAGGTGTAAAAGATGCATTATTTAAACGAAATTTCTTTATGTGAAATGTTTATGTGTTTGTTCGCCTATATTATTATATTATCACTTTGTTTTTTGAACAGACCTTGAGCAGCTAATGGAAGTGAATTTACACTTTTCATTATTATTCTCTTGCGACAGTTTCGAGGATAATTTTTTTCTTTTACTTATCTTCAGGCTAGACCATTATGTAAATTAGACGACCTTCAGCGGCATATGTCTCATATGTCAGTACGTCTCACATGCTGCTAGAGGTTGTCTAATTTACATTATCTTCTAGCCTGAAGATGAGGAAAAGAAATTATCCTCGGAACTGTCGCACGAGAATAATAATGAAAAGTGTAAAATAATTCATCTCCATTAGCTGCTCAAGGTCTGGTCAAACGAAAAAAAAAGACCAAGCATAATATAATAAAACTGCTTTATGTATCTTTTAATTACTTGTAACAAGGTGATGATTTTGGTGTCTGTCTGCATTTAAATTTCCCGCTTAAATTGTGACGCAAATTGGTGCCTGAAGCTCATTGGCTGAAGTCGAATATAATGCGCAAGAGCCCCCCCCCCTAGTCCCGCTCGTCGCGTGGGTGCGTGGCGGCGGCAAGACGCGGGTCAACGAGGCAGTGACTGCGCGAAAGTGCCGGGAAACCTCTTGTCTGCATATCGCTCCCCGTACGCGCCAAATCAAAAGTCGAATACGGCGAATGATTCTCCAAGTGGTTCGTGAATCATTACTTTTTAATTTAAGATCTATCAATTATCATCGGCAAAATTGCGGATATTGGCTTCTCGTATGGAGGGAAGAAGCAAAAGAAGTATAATGCGGGACTTGAAATGCTTAGTTGCAGAGATATTTGAGCCGACGTGTGTCGAGATTGTCGTATCACGTCATTATTTTTAAAAATTGACCATAAATGGAGCATTCAATTTACTGCCCATGAGCGCTCGTGTTACGCTAGTACGACCGAAGATTATCGTTCAACTAGAATTGAATCCTTCGCCGCCACCCGCCATGCCGGACAATCTTGCAAATTTTGGGTGTCCATATCGTTCGAATGTGGCACTGCCAGACCTGCCGATCTCTCTCTCTGTTTCTCTCTATCTCTGTCAAAAGTTTTGCATATGAATGACGAAATTTGGCAAAATGTTCTATATATCGTGGTGCTTTCACAAGGCTTCCTAGAACGGGTGAATGATTTCATGCATAGGTGATTACGAAGATAAGATATGAGTGATGGTGGCCCAGTGATGGAAGGAGAGGTAGAGAAACAAAGAGATTACCAAGGAAAAGTGCTGCAAACACCGCTTTGTCACAAAATCCACAAGATCGACCGCGATTGGTACCTCGTTCTCAGGGATGGAAGGCGAACTATAGGACAGCTGCTCCATGTTTCCCCAATTTTCGGCCTATTAAGGATTTCTGTATTTGTCTTTCACCTCGCATCGCATCGCATCGCATCGCATCGCGTCGCGTCGCGTCACAGGCGTCGACAAACCCCACCGGCCGGCGCTGACGGCGACGCGCGCCGAGTAGCGAGACCTTGTGGGACGCCGAGCTTCCACACTATCCGATATTGAATTCCTCGCGGTGCGCGCAAGTCGCTTGAATGCGGCGTCCATACACTCTCAGTTCTTCGGCGTGGGATCAGTCTATTAGCCCATTGGCGATGGGACGTTAGCTAAAAATGTGCTTTCGTACTTCAATGAAACTGCTGATGAAAACACAGAATATGCATAAAAAGTGAACACACTAACGATTGTGTCAAAGAGTTATTGTTTTAATGGTTTTTTATGTTACTAAGCAATTCTTCGAAACAAAACAGTTTCTTATATCTATTAGAAACAAAAGCAGTGGGGAGATTCTTTATTGACAATTGTCGTTTTTCTTGTATTCACTTTTTAGAATCTCTCTCTCTCCTATTTTCATGATTTATTTTTGCAAAATACTTTCAAAATGATTATAACTATTGTAATATTGTGGCATATTTAGCAATAAAGAGACTTCATAAAAAAATACACGAGTTGATATTCAGTACGTTTTAGTATTACTCAATATACTGTACTTTTAAAATATATAATAAAGATGACCAAATTACTAAATTGTATTAATTTGCGAGGATTTTAATTGGAGGAAATTAATGATTAATTTAAGGAAATTAATGATTAATTTAAGGAAAAATTGACGAATTAATAAACATTTTCCTACATTTATTACAAAACTTCCAACAATTTGTGTAAGCTGTGAAGTTTAATCGATACAAGAAAAAAACGAATTATAAAAGAAACTATTTACATATCGGAACATTTAAAATCCTTCAATGATTTCCACGAAAAAAAGATTACTAATTCCAACACGTGAATGGACCTATAATTCCGTAAAATACATTGCTACGCGGAGGAAAATGAAAAGTAAATTACATCAACAAATACAAAAAGGTTTTTCGTTAGTAGGTGTTACTAGTTTAACAATATTATATTCACATTTTATTTTCAAAATCGAAGCTAATTCATCGTCGCTAAAAATGTTAATGTGACTTTCAGTTAAGCAATGATATTACAACATTCTTTTGAAATATACTAGGGATAATGCGTGGACTGTAGATATACAACTAGATTACAAACCCAATTGTACTTCTTAAAATAGTGTATTGGTAGAAGAAATGTCATTGAATAATATAAATCGACAATTATTGAGTTCAATAAAGATTACAAAGGGATATGGTTGCTTATGTAATATTAGGAAAAAATCAGCAAATCAATTTGTTCATGAAACGAGGTCTTTTCTGAGACCAGCATTACATAATTTACAGTGGGATTAAATTTACATCAAAATGACAAAATATATAAGCACCCTTGAAGCGACCGCATGTGTCCACATGGCCGGGATAATAACACAACCCTTAGAGGCCTATAAATCAAGGACACGACGGGCAGTCACTTCCCAGAACAAAACCCTGCAGCCGAAATCCTCTTAATCCATTTGGAGCAACAAAGGGACTTCGCGCACTTCCCGTTCGCTGTCGTGGGGACCGGCGACACGTGTCGTCTGTGCGATACGGCGGCATCAGCGGCGGCGGTAATCTTCTCTCCCCCGCACCAAGCCCCACGCCCTCTACGGCCCTCGCCCCGCGGCCCTTGTCTTTGCACTGCACACTGCGTCTCTCAACCTCGCGCTCCACGTTCTGAGTCCCACGGTTCATCCATGGTCCCATGCGCGCACCTCATCCCCGCATCCCTTCGCCGCAACTCGTTCCATCCGCGCGCCGTTCCCCGCCCCGCTTCCGCCCCCAGACCCGCCCCCTTGCGCCACCATCAGCCCTGACCCTCACCACACACCAAACCCTCACCCCCTATCATATTCGTACTTCCGCTCTCACACCCACACCTCTTAATCGTCCCTGTACTCAGCGATTCCTTTCCCCGCCCACTTGCCCCACCCCCCGTCATGCCCTTTTGCCCCGCCCCCTTGCCGCCCCCCCTTGTTCCATCTTCTTGGCCCGCCCACATGCTCCCCCTCTTGCTCCGATTTCTTTCCCTGGTGCCTGCCACGCCCCCTTGCCCCACCCCGTTGTCTCACCTCTTGCCCCCCGCCCCAGATCCCCCCTTTGCTTCACCCCTTGTCTTACCTCCTTGTCCCGCCCACTTGCTTCGTGTCTTCCGCGACCCTAGACAGATCTTGGCCTCGCCCTCGCCCCTCCCACTTGCCCTTCTCTTCTCCCTTGCCACACCCTCACGCCTAACCTCCCCGCCCGGTCCGGCACCTCGCCCCCAGCGTCCAGCATTCATCGTCCACACGCCACGCCATCCTGGCCTCACAGCCTGTGTCTCTCGCTCTTGCCCGGAGCGTCCCCGTGGCTCGACGCGGCCGCCGGCAATCCCCCGGTTATATTCCCTGCCCCAGAGGCTCAACGCGCTCCCCGCGGGATGTCGCGACCCGCGCCGCAAAGCCACGCCACGCGGGGCTCCGCCCCCCCCCCCCGACATTGTCCTTCTCGACGACCCTTTGAATAGCGGTCAGACCGCTCACCTTCCACATCGGCGTACAGGATGGGTTGGTTTGAGCATAGGTTCGTTCTTTTCTCTATGGTTTCAGACAACGTGCGTTAGTCCACTTTCTTTGCCATTCCTCATTAACATTTTTTATTTTCTTCTCAAATTTACTCCATAAATATTTTTTACTAATCTCACATTTTTGTTTCATCTACACAACACTTCAATGAGTTCATCCATAGAGCCTGTCTTGAACAATTTTGAATTATTAATTAGAATTCTGTTTTATATTACAATCACATGTAATAAGGCTTGTTTAATGGTAGTCTAACCCCATATGATACGATACAATACCGATTTTGTCTATTAAATAAAACACATCAACTAACAGTCACCTAGGTGACTCAAATTCTTCTTAGTACTTAATACTCTAAGAACGGGAGATACGTCTCTGTAACCTTTCACTAGGTTCAAATTCTAGTAAAAATAAATAGATAAATAAATTCTTGACTTTCCAACTACTGTTTCTATGAGAAGTACATGAAGCGGAAAGATTGCAACCTGAAAGATGGTAGCGGAGAAGCTAACAGTGACCTTAAAAGAAATAGTAAAGAGTAATTCGATAATATTGGATATCACGATTATTACTACGACAATATTTAGAGGAAATGTCGCAGATGAAATGACTAAGATATGTGGAAAATGTGATAATCCGAGTGTGTAGAAGAAAGCAAACGTGATGTTCTACGGATTAAATTAATTGGCATAAAAGTGTAGTAGTTTTGGAGTAATGTATATCGTTCACTACCAGTAACGACATTTCCCATTACAAACTAGTTTAAAGTAATAAGTGATAGCGAAAAGCATAAATAAATGAGATATAATGAGTCCAGCTTCATTGCTGACACCAGTAGTTAATCCATGAAGTACAAGTATTGACGCCTTAAGAGGTAGTGCCACAATGATTAACAGGAGGTAAATCGAAAATAATTTTCATGTATTGGAAACCTGTTCTCATCTCAGAAGATCCAGTTAAAATTGGATAATGAAATTGCCCTTCGGGTATACTTTCTACTACACCGCCTGCGGCCTTTGCACCTCCTGAAAAGCGAGACATCGGCTTCTCTGGACCGGCGTACTGTCGATCGCTTTCACTAGCAATCAAGTGGTCTGATTGCATCTGCAGTGCTCCAATCCCACTTCCAGTTAACTAACTCCGGGTTATCGCTCCAGGCATGAGAATCGCTGTGTGATAGTTTCCTTCTTGTTAATGCGTATTGCGGTAGTGACGGTGATGATAGCACGAGAACTGCTATTGGAAATGATACTGCATTAAATGAAAGAGCCTGTACAATGGAGGTGAAACAGTCAGGGGTTGCAACTACTGTACTTTTGTTTGCCGGGAGGTCGTAGATTCAGGCCCGAAGACGACGAATTTTCAACAACAGCTAAGTAGGTGGGACGGGCATCTTCAAGACCCGGATGAGAATTCCATGGGCCGACTAATCTGAGTGGTTTCCTACAATCATTTCGACTCGGAAGCTGGAGCAGTATGCGAATTCTTTACTCGGGCCATTCCGAAAGGAAAAGGTAGTATTTTACCGTACATTTGAAGGGGTCAATTAACGAAGAAAAAACAACTATGTCAATAGGTCTATATTATTTTTGTAATACAACTCATAGTATGTTTAATCATCTTTGATCACAATACGCGGTAGTCAAATGGCGCCAGCCAAAATAGGTTTAGGGTGAATTTAATATTTCGACCCTTTGAATGACAATGTTTCATCTAACATTTCTGTCGTTTCGAGTAATTTGTCAAAATTCCATTATTTAATTAGTCAGTCATCTCTTCATCTAAAGTATTGATTCTTTACGATAGCTGTACACAGATGTTCACAAATTGCGCACGAGTATGTTCTAGTACGTGAAGCGGAATCAGAAGATTGTCACACTAGCAACTTATTTTCTTCGATTTCTCGAACCTTTTCATTCCAGTGAGTTGATGTAACCAGAGGGATTCAACATCTTTCCATTACTGCTTTGACAGTGTCTCTTGACGTACTACTACGGTTTGGAATTTTGCGTTCTGTAGTAATATACAATCAAACGTTCCAGTACTGGAAAGTTTACGAGTTGATCTAAGATGATGATCTAAGATCTATATGACTAAAACGTTAAAAATAAAATAGTTACACATTTAATAGGTATTGAAAAGTATTCTTTGCAAAAGTATTGTCCTTTGAAGAAAAAATAAATGAGATGAAATTAAACTACTTACGATGCAAATAGTCTAGTATTACGAGCAAAGTATTTGGGAAAATTGGTATTAAATCTGTTGTTCATGCTTACTAGTGCAAAAAATACGGAATTATTTTAAAGCAATAATTGTTTAATAATTTTCTAGAGCATTTCGAAACTGAAGTAAAGAAAAAAAATAAAGAAAGCGTACCCCCTAATTAGTAAAATAATTTCGAATTTTAGCGTAATTCCTATGAATACAAACGTCAATTTACCAACGTTATTTTCAAAACATAGTTTGGTTTTATTCTCTGCCTCCAGATATCGGGAAGAGTTTACCCAGAGAAAAGGAAAAGAAAGGGCAAGATACGGTAGAGGTCGCGCGGGGCTCGAAGCCAAGGGGTTGAAGACCATTTCGCTGCGCTGTGGTGCTCTTCTGGGCTGGCGAGAGGGCATCGGCGAATCGTCGCCCGCGGCAACGGACCGCTCTTGGGAGGGATGGAGGGGGGCGTGGCGCAATGGGAGAAGGAAGTGAAAGTGGTGGAGGAAGCGGATGCAACAATGCGAGGTTCACTCTCTGGCGGGATTGGCAGCGGGAACGAAAAGTCAGGGTGCGAATTGACGCGAGGTTTTGCGTTTTGATTATGGAGGCGTGTCGACTAGTGAGGTTGGTTCTCAGTCCTGTAAATTATTTCATGTTTAATTCGCCCTATTTCGAAGAGGCTAAGGTACTACAGGGCGTCAATTGATGTGAATACAGTGCCTCTGAGAGGGAGGTCCTTGGGTTCGAGACCCAACGGTGGCAGGATCTTCAATACCAGCTAAAAGGTTAGGTCGAATTAAAACGCTGTCTGGAGAAGAATTCTAGCGGCCGGCTTTTCTGATTGATAGTTTTCCGTGGTTTCTCCGTTCAATTTTGGGCGAATGTCGGAATACGGGCCTCAGATCTCGCGCAATTTTTCGTTCCTCTTCCTTGTCCTATTCTGACCCATTACACACACTTAAAGCACTACTACCCCATATGGTACGCCGGAGACCAGAGCTTATCTCGCCTGGGACAGGGAGAGGTGACTCAGGGCATCAACTAATATTTCTGCAATGCCTTTGATCGCGAGGTCCTAGGTTCAATCAATGAATCAATCAATCAATCGTGTAACATCCTGGGAGGCGACCGTGTTCCTCAGCCGTTAGAACATGAGATTTAGCGCCGGTATACATGACGGTTTGCGGAGATTCCCCCTTCCAAGAATCTTCGCCAGAGGGCACCATCCAGGACAAGCTATCGTCTCATGACTAGTCTCTTATCAGGTGGTGCGTATGAGTGTGTGTGTTTAATATGAGAGAAGGGGGCGAAGATGACGATGAAGATCGTGCGTGGACCGTTTGCTAAAAAACGGCTTTGATTCGAATGCTATTCGGCGAAACCGTGTAAAGCTAACCGATTGATAGAATATTCTTCTTCATACTGCAGCTGGATTCGAACTAGCTGTATAGCTAGAGAGTGTGTATGTGTCGCGAGTCTCCAGTCTCCAACTCCTACTCGTGTAGTAAGTATCTTCCGATCAGAGACACTATTGTCGCAATATTTCTTGGCCTGAGCGATCTCAGAAGGTAAACATTGGCGGCGGTTATTTTTGCCTTCCCCTACGCGTATTGGTCGGGGAACGTTATAGACACGGATAAAGGCCCATTCACAATGCAGACATAAACATAAGCATGGCGTTAACATAAAAGTTAGGACTACGTCCATAAGCGGACTCATTCACAATGCGTTCGCATAAGCATAACACATAAGACGTAAACTTAAAAGCTTGCAAGCTTCAAGCTTCTGTGCTTATGCTTATGTCAAAAATAAGAAATGAACCAATCACAGTACGTTAACTCAAAATCGAGTATCAAAATAAGTCTATAGACGAACTAACACAATCCACGGCAAGAGCTCCCCCGTCATGAACACAATCGATATCTCTAAATCGATTCTCACATCCAACCAATAGTAAACTAGAATGTCTCACAGCCAATAAAAACTCTTATTTTGCTTACGTTTATGTTCTACATTGTGAATACGTCAGTCTATCACTTATGTTAATGTTTACGTCTATGTGTCATGCTAATGTTTGTGTTTGCATTGTGAATGGGCCTTAACGATGCGCCGGGTGGTCGTGACCGGCTGGGGCGGCAGCAGGGACAGCAGTCGCGGGCCGGCAGCGGCGGAGCGGCTTGGAGTGGCGGCGGCGGCCGGGTGCGGCGTAGTGATTGTGGCTCAGCGCCGATGGGCCATCCCGACGCGCGCCTCCCTGGCGACCTCTATCTCCTAATGCGCGGCCGGGAGCGGAACCGCCGACTGCCGAGGGGCCCAGCTCAGATAACGCAGCCGCCACCGCCGCCGCCGCCTTGCCCTCTCGGCTCACCTCAAGCTCAAACACCCCAGCGCGGCGCCCGGATTGGTACTGCTCTAAAAAATACACTGAACTCGCGGCCCTTTGCTGAGATGACCGTGTGCGAAGATTTGCGTAATCTCAATGCCATGTCTAGGCTCTAGCAGGGAGAGCATGTGCCTTGGGGGCTATTAACAAAGGATGCAATTTAGTATTCGACATTTATATACTAGTGTTGCTATAACAGCTCGTACTTTTTCACATGATTAGTAATGAACACACAATCACGCAAAAACTACTCATATTTTCAAAATAAATTATAGGATAATATTTAAACAGCTAATGTTGAAGACTAATTTATTTCACTATGAAACATTTTCTATCTTCAATATCGCATTTGTAGGAAGGCGTGTGTAAAAACAATCGAAGACCTGCGCCATTTTTATTTACGTTCTTTGCTCTTTCTGAAGAAAAAAAACTAAAACTAAAATATCCATTTTAAATATGCAGGGTCTCGAATTCGGCGAGGTCAATCGGGAAATGCCAGGTTTGGAGAAAATCATTTGAACGGTTTAGAAGCTAATGTTGACAAAAGACAGGCAGACTGATGTTTTGATGTAAACCTATCCTATTTATCTAGGCAGTGAATTTTGAAACGTGGATTCTTACTACACAATGCATTAGAGGAAGTAATTTATTGCGTAGAGGACCAAGAAGTATCCACTTTATCCACATCAGGCACCCACATTACTTTTTTTTGTGTCAAAAAATCGCCGTTTTCCCCTGCAACATTACAACACTCTCTTAACTACACAAGTACGTTTTAGTCGAGAAGAAAACTAGACTAGTGTTAATTCATTTTGAAGAAAAATATATTTCTCAGCCACATAATCTTATCTGAATGTAATAAGTCAAGGAAAGATGACAAGTTGCTTGATTTATACGACGTATCGCTACCAAACCCCATAAATGTTCTACTTCTGGATAAGGAAACACTTTTCACAGGTGGTTCACCTATAACGAATGATTTACAATTTTGTAGATTATGATTAACCCTAGATTACAAAGCCGATCTGTACCAAGCATTATTACAAAGGACAGACAGACTACTTTGGATAAAAATAATGAAAAACTTATTTTTGCAATGAGAAACTAAATTTAATGGATTGAACATGCATGATATGGGGTTACGAAACACATTTTTTAGGTTTTTATAGACACACCTAAATAACTTAACTCTTACGGCTGTGTGCTGTCCATACGTAGGCTTTTAAGAAACATCCGCAGAAGTACCGCGTCAAGTGACCTTTTTTACAATCTCCGTCGTCCCATTATGATAGCTAAATGTTCACAACATAACTTAAATGCTACAAGACAAGGAATTCGTATTAATTATTCACAATATTAGCCAATTCAGCGCCAAAAATATCACCGACGTAACTACAAAGGCGTTGTCTACTAGACGACACGTATTAAAATAGCGTATACTGGAAATATACCCGCGCGCAACACAAGATTACATGTATTTCAGAGGCGAGTTACACAAAGAAGGTACCTAGAGTGTCAGAAACGAGAGTGAGAGGAAGGGGGTGGAGGAAGCTATCGGCACTAGTTGCGTCGTCTAACGTCGCCTTTGTATACTTGGATTTCTGTAATTTGACTGATGACAGCTGATCAGCAGTTACGGATTCGTCCAATCAGGAGCTTAAAGTTCACCACAGTGACGTCACTATGATGACGTTTTTAGCTCTTGATTGGAAGACACCGTAACAGCTGATGTGTCATCGGCCAGGTTAGAAAAACCCAAGTATCGAGGGTTAACGTCAGGTGACACACATGCAACCGCTGTTAAATTTTGCTGATCCACCTGTATAACAGGGAAAAGTGGTTTTCAGGACCTAAATATCTGGTTTTCGAGTTATCTTTCGAATATTATTGTATTTCGATCTTATATTTCGAGTTATGATCTTCTTTGGTCGAAGCCTATAAAGTAAAACTTCTGAAACTTCTATTGCATTTTCGAGGTGTATTAGCTCTTGTGGTACCTCTACTTCTCAGCACGGATGGTCAGAAACCTGCAGAATCTGGAAATTACGTCAAATTAAATTGAATTTTTGATATTTTATGCAAGTTAATTATGAGATTTTCTGTAATTATATTTTTTAAATTAGATTTTCTTTTGTTAATATACGATGAGAAATACTTCAATATTTTATCAAGCAAAGTATGAAACTTAAATCTAATGCACACTTTACTTCAGAATATGCCCTTTAAACGAAGTCTCGAACGAAGTTGTTTTCTTTTCCAAACCAATGAATTACGAAGTGAATTATGTTTGTGTGAATTCAGCAAGCTCTTTATTATTTCACTACCATGCCTTCACTAAAGTATCCAATATCCCCAGGTAATTTATCACAATCCTCTCGTAGAAATGAAAACTAGTGATGCTAAAACACCACGTACTTTCACGCAAAATTACGGGAAAAGTACTCAAATTTTTAAAAAATTGTCTACGACCTTGTTTCCAATTCTGTCTTTCAGGAACATATTTCATAAAGGGAAAAATCTCTTTCTTTAATATTTTAGTTGAAGGAAGATGTCGAAAAAATTTGGAACCTTTGCAATTTTCGAAAAATCAGGGTTTTCAACAAACATGGCACCTGCACTATTATTCTCTTACACGTTCTTCACACTATCCAACAACAAAATTAGTCGAAAACGATGAAGCCATTTTTTTTAAATTTTGAAAATATTCCAGGGGCTTCATGTAAAGTAGCCTCCGAAATTAAAATATCGGTTTCAAATTTAAGGGGCTGCGACATCATGCAGATCGATTAGGGGATATAAATTTTGTAGAAAATCGGCTCTGCGGTTTAGCCGCTAGCGTTGTTTACAGACGGACAGACGTTTTGCCGACGTTCGACATTAATGATCCACAAAACATAGATTCTGGCTACACCAGGTATTAGAAGATGTTTTTTCTAAATTTAGCGACTGGATTTATGCACTTTTCGTTACCAGGGCCCTGTAACAAAAGTTTTTCTGCCGAATATTCGCAGTTTTTCTCGCCGCATTACATAACCTTCTCTCTACTCCGTAGCGAGAAAGTAAAAATTAGTTCAATCGTGTCATTTGAAATGGAAGTAATTCTACTTACTTCCTTGTCGCGATGCCTCCTCCGATTGGTTTCCCTGATATTCAAGAGCCTTAAATTCAATTTATTCCGAGCAAAGTTGAATAATGATGAACAGCTTCAGACTAGCTGCCGTTAAGTGATGTTTCTGCACTAGGAAGTCTCTTCCTCTGTGCATCGCCGTCACAGCTCAACTGAATGTATTGGCACCAGCAGATCGCAGTATGCATTATGCAACTGAACGAATCGCGCCAACCAGATCGCAGTATATCTGCTGGCACCGATACGTTCAGTCGAGTTTTATTTATTTATTTATATATTTTACGTCAAAAAACAGTTAAAAACTGCGTATGACGTGCTATGGGGAAAAGTGAATTGTGTGCACATTTTCAAAATTCTGTGATCCCTACACTAAGTCATATACTACTTAAATTTTGAATTTTTGAGGGAGAAAAAAAAAAAAAAACTCCCATGTAATAAAATCTATTTTCAAGGATAAATAAACAATAAATTTTGAATTTTGAAAGGGAGAAAAAAACAAACAAAAAAACTCCCATGTAATAAAATCTATTTTCAAGGATAAATAAGCAATAAATTTTGAATTTTGAATTTTGAAAGGGAGAAAAAAACAAACAAAAAAACTCCCATGTAATAAAATCTATTTTCAAGGATAAATAAGCAATAAATTTTGGCTCTTATTACTTCCTGCCGCGACAACGTGGAAACGATAATTTGAATATTTGTATTTCCCACTGAATTCTAGAAGACGTGCACAGAAAATGAAGTTACATTTATGTCCAGAAGCAAAACAAGGGGCCATCTCGGCATTTGCTCAATGGATCAGGGAAACTGGACGAAAAACCTGATCGAGATGGGGGTCATTGACCCGGAAGCTGTGTTACAATAGTTGTTACAGGTTGTTTATACTCATTTATACAGTCCAAATGGTAATTAATGCATTATGTATCATTGTCAAAATTAATGTTACTTTTCTTGTGATGCTCAGTATAGTCTCTAATTGTATAGAAACAGTTATGCAGCAGAAACGATTTCACTTGGGATTTAAACTTTTCTACTGAATTTAATCGTTTAATGTCCTGTGGCAAAGTGTTGTAAATAATGTACATGTATTGTATGTGAATTTTGTAATGAGCTGTTGATACTGTCACCTGATGAATATGATTTTCTACGTCGAGTGTTATAGTAATAGACTTCGGCATTTTCTGAAAATATATTCCGCCCTTAAGCAAAGTCATTTTTACAAAAACCACTGATTCGTAAATAAAAGACACGGCCAATGGTAGAATTCCTAGATTAATGAAGATAGGCTTACAAGAATCACGTGGGTGGGATTTGGTTATTATTCGTACAATTCGTTTTGTAATCTAAAAGTCTGGGAGCTATAAGATGTATTTCCCAGAATATTATATGCCATATCTCAGGCGGGAATGAACATTCGCGAAGTATACACAACAGCGAGCAGTATGAAGGCTGACTGAATTTGCAAGAATTCTGAACGCGTAGCATAATGAACTTAATTTTGTGTTCAATTCATTTAAATGGACGTTCCATTTAAGGTTTGACTGAATTGAGAGACCTAAAAATTTTGTTGCATTAACATGAGTCAATGGTACACTGTTCATTTCCAATGGAGCACAGAATTGTTTATTTGATATGGAAAACTGCATTAAAACCGTTTTCTTTTCGTTTACTATTAATTTGTTATTTCGGAACCAATTTGAAACATCTGATATTGTACTATTTACGGTTTCTTTATTGCAAAGGATGTTCGTATCATCCGCAAGGAGAACCGTTCTTCCGTTTCGAATCGTCGAGGGCATATCGTTTACGTAAAGTAGGAACAGAATAGGGCCTAAAATCGATCCTTGAGGAACTCCACATGCAATGGGCAGAGTCGGAAAGGTGCGTACGTAATGTTCCATCATTCCAGTAAGGTATTTCAACTTTTTGAGATCGTTGTTTAAGGTACGAACATAACCAATCTAGAGCAATACCACGGATTCCATATGAAGGTAATTTTGAAAGTAAAATGTCATGATCAATGATGTCAAAAGCTTTTGAGAGATCCAAAAATAATCCAATAGGTGCCTCGTTTTGATCTAATGATGAGGCGACATCTTTAAGAAAAGAAAATATAGCTGTTTCCGTTGATTTTGATTTTCTAAATCCATGTTGGCAATCTGAAAGCGCGTCGTGTTTAGTGAGAAAGGTTTCCATTCGTACGTAAAAAGTCTCTCTAATATTTTTGAAAAAAACTGATAGAAGAGAAATGGGCCGATAATTTTGAATTTCATTTTTGTTGCCTTTTTTTGAAGAGCGGCTTAATTTTAGCTGTTTTGAAAATATCTGGAAACGTTCCAGTGCATAAAGATGCATTAAATATGTGAGTTAACGGGTGTATAATGGCATACGCACAAGTCTTTAACAAAGAATCTGGGAATTCATCTAAACAGGACGAATATTTATTTTTTAGTTTACCGATTATTTTGAGAATTTCATAGGAAGAAGTTTCGGAAACGAACATTGTGTCTAAAATTTTGGGTGCACTGTCTGTTTTTGAATTTTGTGCCTGAAGACCCTTAGTGAAATCGGCAGCAATTCTCGAAAAGTATTGGTTAAAGAGACTAGCCACTGTTGCCGGATCGTTGACATTTATATCGTTATGTTTTAAAACAACATTCTCTACGGGTTTTCTAGTTGATTTGGTAGTATTTTTTATTATATTCCACATTGATTTTGTTTTATTATTTGAGTTCAAAATATCCTGATCGTTTTTCATGATTTTTGCCTGCCTTATGACTTTTCGTAACAATGTTTTGTATTTTTTAAAGTAGATAAGGAATTCTTGAGATACGTCATGACGTTTAGAAATGAAAGAAAGAATTCGCTTGTTTTTACAAGATGTCCTAATCCCTTGTGTTATCCAAGAATTGCTTTTCCGTGAAATATTTAATTTTCGTTTTTGAAGAGGAAAGCAAGTGTTAAAATGAATTGAAAGAGTTGAAAAAAAAGAATTATATTTCTCGTTTGTATCAACAGTATTATAAACCGCTTCCCATGACTCCTGCATCAAGTAGTCTATGAATAATTTAATTTTACTTTTAGTAAACAATCTAGTCATACGGTCTTAGCACTATTATTATTATTATTATTATTATTATTATTATTATTATTATTATTATTATCATACACAGTAGGGAATAGAATGTGTACATTGAAATGCACCAAGTACGGGCGAACGGTTTTAATGCAGTTTTCCATTTCAAATAAACAATTCTGTGCTCCATTGAAAATGAACAGTGTACCATTGACTCATGTTAATGCAACAAAATTTTTAGGTCTCTCAATTCAGTCAAACCTTAAATGGAACGTCCATTTAAATGAATTGAACACAAAATTAAGTTCATTATGCTACGCGTTCAGAATTCTTGCAAATTCAGTCAGCCTTCACACTGCTCGTTGTGTATACTTCGCGAATGTTCATTCCCGCCTGAGATATGGCATAATATTCTGGGGAAATACATCTTATAGCTCCCAGACTTTTAGATTACAAAAACGAATTGTACGAATATTAACCAAATCCCACCCACGTGATTCTTGTAAGCCTATCTTTATTAATCTAGGAATTCTACCATTACCGTGCCTTTTTATTTACGAATCAGTGGTTTTTGTAAAAAATGACTTGCTTAAGGGCGGGAATATATTTTCAGAAAATGCCGAAGTCTATTACTATAACACTCGACGTAGAAATCATATTCATCAGGTGACAGTATCAGCAGCTCATTACAAAAAATTCACATACAATACATGTACATTATTTTACAACACTTTGGCAGATGACATTAAACGATTAAATTCAATAGAAAAGTTTAAATCACAAGTGAAATCGTTTCTGCTGCATAACTGTTTCTATACAATTAGAGACTATACTGAGCATCACAAAAGAAAAGTAACATTAATTTTAACAATGATACATAATGCATTAATTACCATTTGGACTGTATAAATGAGTATAAACAACCTGTAACAACTATTGTAACACAGCTTCCGGGTCAATGACCCCCATCTCGATCAGGTTTTTCGTCCAGTTTCCCTGATCCATTGAGCAAATGCTGAGATGGCCCCTTGTTTTGCTTCTGGACATAAATGTAACTTCATTTTCTGTGCACGTCTTCTAGAATTCAGTGGGAAATACAATTATTCAAATTATCGTTTCCACGTTGTCGCGGCAGGAAGTAATAAGAGCCAAAATTTATTGCTTATTTATCCTTGAAAATAGATTTTATTACGTGGGAGTTTTTTTGTTTTTTTTCTCCCTTTCAAAATTCAAAATTTATTGCTTATTTATCCTTGAAAATCGATTTTATTACATGAGAGTTTTTTTGTTTTTTTTCTCCCTTTCAAAATTCAAAATTTATTGCTTATTTATCCTTGAAAATCGATTTTATTACATGGGAGTTTTTTTTTTTCTCCCTTCAAAATTCAAAACTTAAGTAGTATATGATTTAGTGTAGGGATCACAGAATTTTGAAAATGTGCACACAATTCACTTTTCCCCATAGCCCGTCATACGCAGTTTTTAACTGTTTTTGACGTAAATAAATAAATAAATAAATAAATAAATAAATAAATAAATAAATTCGGCAATCAACAGACAAGATAGCGGTAAAATTCCTAACTAATAAAGAGAGTCTTGCAAGAATCACGTGTAGGCCAAGAATCGGTTGTAGGCCAAACTCCCAGGAAAAGTGATAATATGGGTATTTACGTTACCAGTAAAGAGAAATTAACAGTAAATATTAGTAAATAAAGCAATGTAGGTTTTCACGTCTAGAATCACAATTCGAATTACCTTCTGTGATGGACGGTGGTGGTCTACGATTTCGTCTAGACCACGTTTGTCTAGTCCGGAAGGTAATTCGAAGCGTAAATATGCGCATGGCGCGCCATCTTCTCCCCACTTCCAAAACGTCCATAAGGTCTCCTGTGTTCCTTCTACTCGTACAAGGGGCCATGAATGTGGGGAAACAAATGTCTTTTCCATCCCTCCTGTATACTCAAAAAAGGGACTACTCAGAAAGGAATGCTTGGATTTCAGATTAACAATAAAACCAGTGCTACGGGAAAGTGGGATAATTGCAACCCCCTAAGAGGAAAACTTTCATAACAACAACCAGTTTTATATATTTTAAACACAATTACCTGGAATAGACTGTAGTAATATACCTTCGTATTTTTTAACAACTACGCTTATCACTTTAATTTATATTAAGTAGTGTTTTAATTTATGATTATTCACGCACCGAACGGAGGTATTACTTTTCATTTGATTACTGAGGTACATCGATTTCATCCCTCCCAAAAGTCAATGACACATTCACAAATAAAGTTTTTATTAATTTTTATAGGACCGAAAGGTTTTCAATATCTCAATTAAGTACTGTGTAAATACTTATAAATCAACAAATAAAAATAGATTTAAAATCACAAAAATGAAAATTTCTTTATCCGAAATAAAGTTCGGTGCATAGCCCTTTTGCAGCCACCATAGTATCATCCTAGTTGCACCTCTGTCTATCATAAAAAAGTTAAATCTCAGCATTGACCGGGATTACGGATGACTTGAGCTAATGACAGGCAGTGGTGTTAGATTAAACTCTTGGGGTAAATATTAAGAAATGTGAGGAGCAATAATTAAATGTACTTGTTAAAAGAAAAAAGGTGAGGTGATATAAAGGAATTATTTCTTACAGAAGAATTACATTAAACAGAAAAGTGTTGACATAAAACATTGACACATAACATTTTTTTTTTTTTGTAATTTAAGGTCGCATCAACAGCTAGGTCATTAGCGACCACTATAGATTGAACTGTAGGAAGAACACGTATGGATAACACAGACATACATAAACATCCATGCCCGAGGCGGGATTCGAACCCGCGACCCTTCGGTCCGAGATCACTTCGACACTACTGCCTTAGCGATCTCGGCCACCGGGCCGGCGACACACAACATTGTAACTGTAAATGTGTGTTTTGCAAATGGAAATATACACTTTTTTTAGTGTATCATGACATCATATTAAAACGACGAATCTAATGATGTACATATTGCCATAAGTTACAAATGCATTTTTTGAGTAATTTTCAATTTTTGCGACTCGTATTTAAGTACATTTTACTTGTAACAGTCCGCCACAACCAAGGCCGCGCTGCGCTCTCCCTGCTAGCACGTGCTCGGAGCGTTACAATATCCGTTAAACACGAGTTGCAAAAAATCAAAATTACTCAAGAAAATGCTTATCTAACATATTACAATATGTTTAACATTGGATTTACCTTTTTACGCTCGTCATGATAGACTAAAATAATTTATAGTTCCATGTAAAAAAGAACAAAGTTACGTCAATAACTCGGAAAATACAAACGATAAAATAGATATGAATACGTTTATTAATTATTCCCCCGTTCCCTTTTACTTCCATGAAAACTACATTGCAATAATTTCAACCGTTCAAAAACCTCAGGAGGTGCTAAAGTTACGTGACTCACCTGAATATTAATTAACACTCTAAAAAAATACAACACTAGAGGAGGAACACAAATACATTCTCATCTATAGTTTAATTTTAATACGTACACTGAAATTATGTATTTATACCTACGTACATTCAATATACCATGTCGCGACCCCGGATTCGACTCCCGACAAGTGCAAGTTTATAATGTGCGTTTTGCTTGCAATGTCCCAGTATATGTTGCGGTGTGACGGTGAGAAAACTCTCTTCTCAGGTTGAGAAGCCCAGGATACGGCATGGGGATGTCTTCGTGCTAACCAAACGTACCGCCTTAACCCATGGCCGCGAAGCCGGGACTCTGCTGGTAACGCGGGCTCTGGCGCCAAGTGCAGACAGAGAGACAGAAATTCAATATATCCTTCGCATGCACGCATTCTTAAGGCACACTACATTTACGCAACAGCAACACTCTTAACTTCACAAACTTATATGCAAGTACGCTACACTCTCCATACTCCCACACACGCGCACAAATTCATTATTCAAATGCATTGCATGTACCAACATATCTCAACAAATGGCTTCCACAGCCACGGCCTTCCCACCCAGTCACCAACTTGCATTGATGTTTTCTCATGACACTGTGACCGTTCCCACACACACTGGCACCTACGGATTCCCGCCCACGTACTCGCTTCACTTCATAGATGCTTTCAATAAATGCATTTCTACCGATAATAATCACATTCGTCTATTTCCGATTTTAAACCAAAACAATCGTCAAGAACCGTAAGTAATAACACATTCTATATTTTAATTTTTTTTCTAAATGTATTTACATATTCGAAGCCAGTTCCAAATGCTTCCACTGGTAACAGTTTTTTTTAATATACTGTAAGTCGGCGGTGTCTGGGAGAACTAAATTCCCACGAGATTCCGCTCCAACCTTGGGCAAGCCTCCACAATTCATACATCATTTTGAAATTTTCTGTGCCGTTGGTAAACTCGTCATCAATCCAAAATATTTGGGATTCTAATAAAATGAACAGACTAGTGTGTCAAAATTGTTCGTCAGAATTATTTTTGTCACGGTGCAAAGAAAAAATAGCTTGATGCGATGTGTCGTCATTAAAACATTGTTTAGAAACACTTTAACAGACATCATTGTTTTCACAAAAACATTTCGTAAGTTTTCTTGGTTTAGAGATAATGTTGAAACCTTACAGTTCAAATACGCTTTGTAACTATCGTTTATTTCTGAAAAGAAAATTAATATCACACATCATAAGACTGTATGAGCGTTTTTAATCAATTCTTTTGTTAATTTCATAATGCTATAAAGTCAAGTAGTAACAACTTAAACACGTGACATCTAATTATTACTAAGAAAATATTAGCTAGTGTATTAATATTGTAGGACTTCCACGTTCCCTAATCATACCACATTTTAGTTTCAGTCCATAATTTAACAATATGAACAGTATGCAAACTATCGGCGTTTTCTATTGAAAGTGTACGAATTAATTAGTAATATTATCAATTATTATCATACCATCGGCGTCAAGCTATTTGGTACTGAACTTATAACTAATTTTATGTCATATATTATTCATCACATTTATAATGAGTTACAATAACACCCTAATTCCATTAAAGAATGATGCTTATAACATTTTTTTGAGAAGCTTCGTCGACCTACAGCCTTTATATTTGTCTTTAACACTATACCAATAGCAAAAAATATTCAGTCAAACCGCAATTTCACTAATTCGGAGTTGCATCCGTTAGCATCTAGCATACGGTTCGTGCGCGAAATTACAGGCCGTCTTAGCTCGTCCTTTGTCATGATTACAGCAACCCCCCAGCACGCTCACCGACGCAAGGAGAGTCCAGCGCAAGAATACACGACTACACACACGCACGCACACATACGCGTCCTGTTGTACCGGACACGCGCCATACGTTCCCTCAGCCCCTCCCCCCGACCATCCCCCGACGCGTGTCAAAAATCTAGCGGCCCCACCGAGGCGCGTGGCACCCCTATAGAAAAAAGTAATGGAAAGATTCGCTAAAACGTTCGGCGGAAGTGAAACCATTGTACCGGAGACGCGAAGGGAGAGCGACTTTCTGTAGGTAGCAATCTTGAACAAGCAGGGCTCCTTTGCTCGCCGGTCGCATTGTGGGGCACCGGAAGTTAACTACGGGCTTCGCCGACAAATGACAATCATTACCCGCGAGACGCGTGTCGTTCGTCGCTTGTCTGTTTGGCCGAGCGACGCCGCGCGCGCGCTGCAGCTGCGGCCGAGTAACTCTTTGGCCGCGCTGACTTCTGCTCCACAAAAACGTTAGCCCCGGCCGCGCGCCGCCCGCTGGTGAGGCGGCGGCAGAGGACTCTTCGGAAATGAAAGGTGCTCGCCGCTCTAGTGATTCGACAATTGCAAGCCAATGGAAAAAGTGGGGGATCGCTTTAAAAGATCTTTATGAAGACGCCAGTAAATATGCCTTCCCTCGCTGATCGATTACATGAAGACATAGCAGGTTCTACAGAAATGAAATGTACCACGTCGTTACGCAGAATACACGTGCTTCAGTTTAATTATTCTAAAATGAGTATCTTAGACACCATGCTTTCTTCGTTGCAAGTATGTATATGAATTCTTAAACCGGTTTCACTTAAAATGAATTCTGGTATGCACCTATTTTTTTGATACGCACGAAAACCATGTAATGGAAAATATAATTTTGATGAAATTAAATGTGCATATAAGCGTTCACACAAGAAATAAATGTTGAGAAAATATCTATGCATTGCATTAGAAAATACAAACATATTTATTTCTGTATTGATAAATATTATATTTACGTAAAGGAGAACTTATCGTTGGTTTGCAAAAATTAAAATGCAAGAACATTATATGAGCAAAACACATTAAAACATATAGAATACAATGTGTGTTATTCACATTGGAGTTCTCACTGAAGTGAATTAATGGAAAATACACGCTGATTAATCTAACTGAAGAAATCCTGTTGGAAAGAACAAATCTATTTATTGCTTTTATCGGTCACATACGTCTTTAACCCCTGTTCACATGCAACCCAGCAGGTTTGTTAAGTGCACTTGCACCTACCTGTGTCTTAACAAATTTAACATCCTTAGCAATGGATTTTATCATCCTTAGCAACGTAAACAATCATCGATTCGTCGCAAGTCAAATGTTTGTTAAGGAAAACACATGGCGATGAACAAAACATCAGATTCAAACGATTCAGAAGTAATCCACATTGGTTTGGGGAATGATTATTCTTAATTGTAATATTATTAATAGTACAATTAGAACAATTTATTTTAGTTAAATTAACTTCATGTTCCTCACATTCCATCAAATGAAACTACTCCGGTAATCGTATTTACTGTTGATGTGAAGGTGTCGCCACAGAAATTCAACGCACCAATTTCCTAACCGAACGTCATTTCTTTAGGTATCTTTAGGTTCAGGAGAATTGTTTGCATCCAATTTTCTCGAACAACGGTTTAGAAATATTGTTTATATAGATATATCGCAAGCAACACCCCACAATATCGAACTAACGTGCCGCAGCAACAGAATTCATGTATTTACTTTTCCAGTAATGTAAATTTTCGTATAATTCGTTAGATTTTATGGTGACCTATAAAATGATGAACATACCACAAAATGTTACAGTGTTATTACTGCCTCGTCCAAAATAAAAATCTCGGCTCCGCTACGCTCCGCCTCGATTTTAAACTTTTGGTCTCGGCAGTAATAACTCACAACATTTCTAGGTATTTTAATAGCTATAATAACTTTATAAAAGCTAAAGAAACACGTCTGGTCATGACAAAGAGTCACAGAAACGAATGTAACAGAAACGTTCCCACTGTCTTTTATCATTACAGTATTTGTTTCCATTAAAGTATTACATATAACTAAAAAGATAAAATAATGCCACATACTTCTGGTATATTATTAGTTATAAATTAAGCACAAATTGCTGCAGATGTTGAGAGTACTAAAAAATATGGTGGAGCTACCTTGCAAGAAGACAAATAATTAAATCTCGCTTTCTTTCAGCGTTTGATTGATTAATTGATTAGTGATTACGGGCGTGTCAACTGCTGAGGTCATTATTAAGGGCATGTTTTTATCCCAGGAGATGGCAGTGATCTTCCCCCCACTGGATGGGGAGACGATCTTCCCGTCGACTTGCGGGTATTTCCTCAACCAGGTATCTCCCACCAGCGATGCATCGCTCAGCCAGGCTAAGCTCCCGACTGGTCTCCCGGCATGATGTGGTTTTGTGTAGTACATGTATGGTAAGTGTAAGTGCGTTAAATGAAGTAAGGTGATAGGACTAGAAAGAGAAAGGAAGATTCGTGCTCCGTCCGTGGCCCGTTTGTTAGGGTACTGCGCCGGCTTTAGCCTGGTATTGATCGGAAAAACAATTGATCAGAGCAGCCGACCTTTAGAATTCTCCTCCAGAGAACGGCTGAATGCGACCTAGCTATGTTAGATTAAAAATGAATGACGTATTTAATAAAATAACATGATGACTACATTTTTGCTTTACCTTCCCGTCTCTTAATGTTAATGATTTACATAATTGAAGTGGCATAAAAATTGAGAATATTAGTTCTTGTAATCAAAGTTTAACAAGTGGTGCTAAAAGAACACGTACTTTCTAGGCCGTAATGTCATGCAAAAAACGCAAAAAGTACTCAAATTTTCGAAAACTTGTACGAATTTACTTCAAAATCTCTCTTTAAGGAACAGATTTCATTCAGAGAAAAAAATGTATTTTCATAATTGTAGTTTTTAGGAAGATGCAAAAAAGTTTGAATTTTTGCAATTTTTGAAAAATCAGAGTTTTTAACGATAATGAGACCAGCACCATTGTTTTAAACACTCTTCACACTATACAACTAAATTTAATAAAAAACGATGAGCCATTTTTTTAAATTGGAAAATGTCCCAGGGGATTCATGTAAAGTTCCCTCCAAAATTAAAATATCGGTTTCATATTCAAGGAGCCATGACATTAGCCATATGGTTGAGGAATATTAATTTAGAAAAAATCATCTGAACAGTTTAGCCACTAGTGTTGTTCACCGACAGTCAGGCAGACTGACACACGGACAGACGTTTTGCCGTCATTCGAGTTTTCGACATCGAGTGCCCACAAAACATGAATTCAAGCTACACCACGTGTTAGAGGATGTTTTAAAATTATCAACTACACTGATCCACTTTTCTGATATCAGGGGCTTTTAATAAAATTTTTCCTGCTGAAAATACGCCGTTTTTTCGCGCAGCATTACATATTCTTCTCTCTACTGGGTAAGCGGTATCGAGAAATTAAAAGAGCATATTCTTCTCCTCTATAAGTTAAAACATGGAAATAAGGTATTTTTTCATTGATTCAGTCAGGTGCTGTTCGTCATATGACAACGAAAGTTGTGCTGGCTTGATTTTTTTATTGAAATAATTCTCTAGAAAACTGAGCACTTTTTTCAACCTACTACGTAAGTCATCAAGGTTCCTTTTAAACAAATGAGTTCCAGGATGATCTTTGATTACTCAGATCCAGGTAACCTGATTAATACCAATATTTGGTGTATAAACAAAATTTGATGTTATATTTAAGTCAAAAGAAATCTGCTCACCATTATCAACAACTTTGAAGTCAGGTCTTGCCAAAGAAATGATTTTTTAACGTCTTCCACAATCTGCATTTTAGAACATTTTCTCGCTTTACAGTTAATATCAAACCACGATCGGAACCAGACAAATTGTGAGCTTGGATTAAAAATTTAGGTAAATGCTTTCAAATTGCCCAATTGCCACAAACAAATTGCAGAGAAACATTCGATTTTTTAACAGTCTCGCACAATTCTACGTCCTCGCACAAAGCTGTCGCTTGTAAGTAGAATGAACTCCGGTAATTAAGGCTATTATGATGAAGCCGACAGATACTTAGATCAGTTATCTCCTCAAGTACCCGTGGTCGTATGCAATGCGTCATGTGTTGTAACAGGTTGTAACATTTTTTGTGACAACATATCGAAGATGAAAAAATAGACCGAGACGACTAAGAGTACCGAATTAAAAGGAAAGGTTTTGGGACGTATATCCAATACAATGTTTTGGCCTAGATAGTTACGCAACTTTGACTGGAAAGGGTGCAAATACGAAATTTTGACTCTAAAGTTAATATGCTATACCAATCCATCTTTAGTTTAATAAAAGAATCGAAGTGTTCATTGATCTACCTTTTGAACCATCCAAGTTTTGAAGGATCCATTTTGTGCGTCCTTGATACCGAATAATAGAATGACGGCAAAACGTCTGTCCTTCCGTCTGTTCGTCCACAAACAACGTTAATGCTGTGCGTCCGTTAAAACGTAATAGAAAATGTTTCACGGTGAATTCAGTAACAACAAGTTCTGAACTGAAAGCTGTCACCCAAATTATCAGGATATCTTCCAATGGTTTATGCATAATTTATTTAAAAATGTACTCTAGTAGGTAAAGAAGGACATTCCAATAGAAGGAAATAAATATTTTCAAGTAAAATCGAAGAACAAAATCACGTATAATACTGTTCGTGAGTCTCTCCCAACTTTGACATCATGACCTTGGTAGCAAGCATCTCATCTAATGAAATTCTATTATGCCAACCGACATAATTTCCTGCGAGACACCGCATCAGATTGCCCCGCCACCCCCTACCAGATTAAAACCTCAAACGCTAATAAAGCCACATCGAACCCTCCCGCGTCGCCCGGACCGCTCCCGAGATAACCCTAATCCGTTTGGACAGCAGTCAACAACCGGAACGGACTCACCACCGTTCCAGCCTTACACCCTCCGCAATTCTCAGAACACGTGCGTGCAGATAGCCCGCCGTAGACATGTGTCGAGTCACGTGCGCGTGGTGTGAGCAGGATAACTCACTTATTCCCTTCACCCCCGCCTTCGCCCCGCCCCCGAAGCCACGTGGCCTGTCTGAGAAACAAAGGCCTATCGTTTAGCGTGGGAGAGGGGCGCGCGCGGAGGGGTGCGCCTTATGGTTAGTTTGCGTAATAGACACGGACGCCGAGGGAGGCAGGGCTGACGAAGCGGCGACGGTGGCGGCGGTGACGGTGGAAGCATCGGATCTGCTTAATATTGAAATCTCAGGCATATCGAACTCACGAGGCTGTTTTAACGGGTGTTAAGGTTATATGATCGCATTACCCTCACGAAGACTAAAAGGGTGGAATCACACTGCAAGACGTCAGTGTTCATTTCATCACTATATAACGGCATATAAATGTAAAGTAGGTTTATCACTTGGACACAGTTCCGTCTTACTTTTATTATTAGTTTCTAATCACAAAATAAAATTGTAGCAAATAATAAATTTTGAAAGAACTTATACATTACATTGTTTTACTAATTATGTTTTATAATTACTATTTAATTTTTACTACAAATAAAACACATTGTAATATTGTTATATACAATTTTTATTCGCAATGCTCGTGACAAAGTTCATTTTACTAAGAGAATATCTGGGTTTCTTCGGTACTCGAAATTCTTCTAGGTCAATTTGTTCATGGCCATTATGTGGTCATAAAAATATTAATGAACCTTGAATATCAGACTACAATATTTACGTGTTATTAATTAATTAATGTACTCGTTGATTTATTCATTTACGTATTTATTTATCGCCGGAAACTGTAAAGAAACCGTACGTATGTGACCTTTGGGGCAGAGAAAGCAACATTGTTTCCTTGCCATGTCTCCTATACGTAAACTTCGTTTCGAACATGAGAATTTTACTATTCCTGAAGTGATTCAGACCATTAGAATTTCAATAACATTCAAACATATATGAATTTGCACTTGTGCACCCCGTGGACGCAAGCACTCCTCTACTTCTTAAAAACGAGATCCTTCACAATTTCTTTGCTGATTGTTTCTCAGAAAGTACATGAATTTTGTGGTCGACTTATAACAACAAATTACCTTAAACTGAAAAGGAAAATAAATAGCATGACCTTTCTATAGTATTATGAATCTAATTATTATGGAATAGTAATAATCTGATCATTTACATGGAGCGAGAATACTTCTTCCGTAAGTATTGTGAATGGCTCGCAATTGAATAACCTGAATACTTCATCAACATAATATAAGGACATAAACGTGAGTAGAGTGCTATAATTGCTTGCATCTAGAAGTGTGCGTCATGCGGCCGATCTAAACACTACCCAACGAGGACGCCTACATGACCTGTAGCGCCTCGGTCGACAATTGAAACTAATTGCAGTATTGATACAATTGAATTGCAGACCATCTCGTTGATTGCTATGTGCTCTCATTATCTTTGAGGCTTGCCATTGGGCTCCTGTAAATTGTTACTTTAATCACTCGTATATCAGAATGTTAGCTGCTCAACACCAAAATCATCAATTCTATGCATATCATCGATAACTAAATGCAACAAATTTCTGCATACAATTCTTTAACTTGATACAAGCTTTTATTTCATAACTAAAATCAAAATATTAACGTTGCAAATATATTATTATGAGTTAAAATATAACCTTCTACCATACGTCATCGATTTTTCTCATCTCGCGTCGATACACTGTAGAATCATCACACGAGGAACGTTGAGATAAAAGTCAAAAACCGTAGCTCATTTGCCGATGCAAATAATATTTCCTATTATTCAGAAGCAAATATTTTTATTGACAAAATTACTTGTTGCTCTCTTCACTTATAAATTAACTTAATAGACCAAAACAAATGAATTTTGGATTCCGGAGCTTTAGAAAATGTGCATTGTTTATACTTCTCCCCCTACGTCACTACGTTCTAACAGATTTTTTGACGTTAAAAGAATAAATTCAAAACAAACTTCTGAATATACGACTACATTCTTAGTTACAAAATTGGCTAAATTATTTACTTGTTAAATCTCCATCTGATGTAATCCGACAGTTCGAGTTTTCTTGTCAAACTGAAGTTTCTGAACCTTTTCTCCTTGTTAAATAAAGTAATTTAAATCGAAATTTCTTCATACTTGTGTAGCGGCTCATTAAGCAACATTCCATAGGTTTTTGATGTTATTTACATATCATTAGTTATATTTTAATATGAGCTACACTATAGCCAGGATTTTTTCAAACCTCCAAGCGTTTTACCTTCAAGCGTTTTACTACACAAATGATTTGACATTAAATGCGATGACAGTAAATTTATGTATGCCTCCGGTCAATCTAACGTACGTTTAACTAGTGTTGGTAAAACAGCACGCACATTCTCGCCCGTATTTTCACGTAAAATTACGCGAAAAGTACTCAAATTTTCAAAAAATTGTACATGGCCTTATTTCAAAATCTATCTTTAAGGAACAGATCTCTTTAAGGGAAAAATCTCTGTTTCTAATATTTTAGTTGTTGTAAGACACCGAAAAAATTGAATTTTTAAAATTTTCGGAAAAACTAAGGGTTTTCAACCAAAGTGAGACCTGCATCATTCTCTTAAACGTTCATTACACTATCCCAAAACAAAACTGAGTTAAAAACGATGGAGGCATTTTTTTTAATTGGAGAATGTCCCAAGCGCTTCATGTAAAGAAACTTCAAAATTAAAACATTTGTTTCAAATTCAAGGGGCCGCGACATCAAGTAGATCGATTTGGGAATATCAATTTTGGAGAAAATTGGCTGAACGGTTTAGATGCTAGCGTTGTTCACACACGGACAGGCAGGCAGGCAGACAGACACACACACAGACAGGCAGGCAGGTAGACCGACACACAAAGACTGGCAGGAAGGCAGACCGACACACAAAGACTGGCAGGAAGGCAGACAGACACACAGACAGACACACAGACAGGCAGGAAGGCAGGAAGGCAGACAGACAGACACACAGACAGGCAGACACACAGACACGCAGACAGACAAGACACGCAGACAGACAGACACGCAGACAGACAGACACGCAGACAGACAGACACGCAGACAGACAGACACGCAGACAGACAGACACGCAGACAGACAGACACGCAGACAGACAGACAGGGAGACGTTTTGTCGTTATTCGAATTTGCGGTATCAAGGACCCACAAAACCTGGATTCTGGCTACACCACGTGTTAGCGGATTCCTTTTACATTTAGAAACTGGATTTATCCACTTTTTCGATACCAGAACCCTTTGATAAGAGTTTTTCTGCCTACAATTCAACGTTTTATCGCGCAGCATTACGTAACGTTCTCTCTACTCCGTAGCCACAGAGTAAAAATAATGGTTTCGTTGGAAGGAGCGCCGGTTCATTTCTCTGCGCTGGCACTGGTGTCGCCAGCAGCCGATCGCGAAGCGCACGGCCCAACGGTCGCCGAGTGCGCCCCGCCCCCCGCAGCTGCGCGCCGCCCGCAGCACCCACCCCTCCCCGGCGCACACCGACCCGGCCCTGCCCCAGGCCCGGTCGCCGGTAAAAAACGCGCGCGTCCTTCCTTCTGCGCTCCAGCATCCGCCTTGCGCCGCGGCGGCGCACCGGAAGGCTATTGTGCGCGGCGCCGCGCGCCACCAAGAGCTGCTGCGCCCCGCCCCGCTAGGCCCGCTACGCGCCCCACACTTACCTCCGCCCCGCTCGCCGCTCAGCACTCTGCTGCTCTCTCCCCGCCCCGCTCGCTATCCTACGTCCCGCTCGCCGCTCTCAGCCCCACTCGTCCCACATCCTCTGTCCCGCTCGTCACTATCTGGTCCGCTCATCACTCACACCCCGCCCGGCCTTTTTGCCCCGATCCCTCCCTTGGCCTGTTCACTTTCCCCCTCCCCGCCGCTCTACGCCCCGCTCCTCCCATCACCCCACTCGTCACTCTCCGCCCCACTCGCCACCTCCGCCCCACTCGCCACCTCCGCCCCACTCGCCACCTCCGCCCCACACCGCCCTCCATCCCACACCACCCTCCGCACCATTCACCTCCGTCCCACTCACCCCCTCCGTCCCACTCACCCCCTCCGTCCCACTCACCCCTCAGCCCCACTCACCCTCCTCCGTCCCACCCCCCCCCTCCGTCCCACTCACCCCCTCCGTCCCACTCACCCTCTCCGTCCCACTCACCCTCTCCGTCCCACTCACCCTCTCCGTCCCACTCACTCTCTCCGTCCCACTCACCCTCTCCGTCCCACTCACCCTCTCCGTCCCACTCACCCTCTCCGCCCCACTCACCCTCTCCGTCCCACTCACCCCCTCCGCCACGCATGCCACTCACTACCTTGCTTGACTGATCTGCCTCTCTCACCCCTTCCGTCTCGCGAGCTCACTCCGTCCGTTCACTTTTCTCCACCCCACTGACCTCTCCCCTCCTCGCTCCACCCCGCTCACCCCTATACGCCTTGCTCGCCACTCTCCTCCCCACTTACCACCCTCTGCTCCGCTTGCCACCAGCGCCTCGCTCAACCCTTCCAACACGCTCGTCCCCTGCATCCCTCTCGACACACTTCGCCACGCTCGACACTCGCCTTGCCACTCGACACGGCCCCTCTGCCCCGCTAAGCTCTCCCCATTCCACCCACTAGCCTCTGCTCCATTCGCCTTCCTCCAGCCCATTTACGTTCCTCTTCCTCGCTCGACACCCTCCGCCTCACTCACTTTCCTACGAGTTTTTGTACAACTAAGTACTGTCTCCATTAACTCATTATCACTCTTCAGCTTAGTGTGGGTATTCACCTTAGAGCGGAAGCGAAAAAAACCTCCTCATTCGTTTTACGAAGATCGCTTCAACTTCCTCATTGATTTACATGAAATATTACAATTTTTGTTGCAGACAATAATTTCTTATTAAATTGATGTTATAGTTGCGGATGTACAGTCCTACTGGTTGTTAATCAGTTGCGTCGTTATCTCCATGTGACTAAAACATCATACTGCTCACTACAATATCTTGAGGAAATCAAATGAAACGAACTTTTGAGTTTTCCTTCTAGTTCTTTAGAGTCGGTCAAGATGGGTGACATTTATCGTCTCGCTAAGAACAATAATGAGTAGGAGTCCAGGGTGCAGTACGAGTAGACGTCGTAATTTTTCATGAATCCACATTAGGATGTCAACAATAAATTGATTTCAAGAAGAAACAAATGTATTATTGACTAATTGATTATTTGGAGTTTCTGGGCATGTCAACTGCTAGAGACATTAGTCCCGTAGGTTCAGTGCATCTTTTGGTCACGAAAGGGGGCGGAGTTCTTCCCCTGCTGAATGACAAGACACGGCCCCAAACTACACGTCGGCTCACAGGGTTTTTCCCAACAAGACATCTCACTCCAACGAGGCACCGTCACAGCAGGGACAAGCTCTAAGCTCCCGACTGGTCTTTCGGCATGTGTGGTAGTGTAGTGCATTGTGCTAAGCTGTGAGTGTTTTTAAGTAAGGGATGATATAAGGGAAGAGGCAGGAAAGATCGCGCACGGTCCGTGGGCCGTTTCTTAGGATACTGCCCTGGCATTCAACTGTTCATAAGAGAAATCACGTAAAACTACCGATCAGAGCAGCTAGACGCTAGAGTTCTCCTACAGACAGCAGCTGAACTCGGCCTAGCAACGACGCTAGTGTCAAAATCCTGCCACCGTCGGGACACGAACCTCAGGATCTCCCGGTCAGAGACATTATAGTGACACGAGTTATTGCCCTTAGGCACGTAAGTTGGTCGCGACGGCGTTGTATAACTAGATTGAATTCTTTGATTATGTTTTCGCCAAATTCACGAAGTCGCAAAGTAAAGCCATTTGTCTTTCAGTGAAAGAAAGAATATTAAAAATATGTTGGAAGTAATGTTCATTGAATGTTAGTTAAACCTGTGCATCGTGTATGTCGATACTCTTCGACGTTTATGTGATTGGCTTACGGGCACTCCGAAAGAAATGCCTTTCGGAAATCCAGCGATATGGAAGGAACAGAAAGACTTACACGGATTGTTCCTTCTGCCTTATCAGAAGTGGCTAATCCTGGCTTGCAGGAGGCCTTTGCCCGAAAGGAATTGTACGGGTTTAATATAATATAATACTTCTGCCAGGCTATTGTTGTTATGCTTCATTCAACGTCAAAGCATTTCAGACCGATCCTAACTGTCCTTCAGCACTAAAGCTGAGACATGTTTCAATACGAATCCCAGTGCCACTCGAAGAATGAATGCTGAAGGAAGAAGTAAAATGCACATATTCTTCAGAAAACCGGCTTGAACATGCAAGTTCAATTTTGCATAAATACAGATTTTGCATATAAAACTGAGGCAAACCTTATCGTAATCCTGGCTAAATGATTCAGCATGAAAATATCTTCGAAAATCAGAGAAGAGTTCTTGGGTTTCGCCTCCAAGAATGGATTTTATTGTAGAGTGGTTTTAGTGTCGTATACAAAACACTAGCAATGACTAATAATTTTCTTTCCAGTTAATAAAGATTTAATTTTATGCAATAATATCGACTTACTCCTACAAGAACGGAGATGCAGTCATAACGCTTAGTAATGGAGCCTTTTTATATTCGTCTAATTCAGTTAAATCAGTTCTGCTACCTAACGGAAATATTTACCGCTCAGTACCCTTAGCCTACTCTAATAACCTAGGAGCAGACTTCGACAATATGGATACCATTTTCAAAGCCTTAAATTATGAAAAATGTACGATGATTAGAAAATAATTGGTTTCCTTTTAGAAGTACCGTAGAGTTCCAGGAAATTCATATGTGTTAACGGAATAGAAGTACAAGACTATCCCATTACACGTAGACATCATATCATTAAGGAATGACCGTTGCAAAAATCGAAAAATCTAGAAGGGAAGAACATCAGGAACTATCCATCAAGAGTCAACAAGAATTTGTTGCCACCTAAACCCTTTAAATTAGGTTTCATAAAGAACTTTCTCAAAGCCTCGGAAAAGCAGAGACACGTAATTTACTAGGTGAGATCCGAATTTCCTAAACTGTGTTACACTCAGTTGAAAAGTCTACATTTATTACTCCTCAAATGTACGATAACATTAATGATTCTTCTTTTGTGGATGTGTTTACTGAAACAAAAAATTGCATGGTTACCTTCCCGTAAACTACACAAATTTAATTGGAAACGTGAGAGCTGTCAACTCTAAGGAACAAGTTGAAGACCTTCTTCAGGCTTTTTACAGAATAGGGGAGGGGTGCAATGTGTTTTTTGAAAATACATTTTTACATTTCCATTTACAATTTGTTACCTGATAACTATTGCAGTAATCTCATGCAAAAAGCTCTTAGTGACAGCTTTTAAGGAATGTGGCTTGTATTAGCTTTTTGAGATGTGAGTAAATCAATATTTATTTGAAAATTCTCTTTATTGAATTTTCTTTATCAATAAATCACCAGGTTTTTAAAAAAGATTCCTCGTAATCATGTAAACAATTACAGACTTTGTTCATAACAATGCAATTGTATTCCGTGAAACTGTCTTCTATATATTCTCTCTGAAAAGTTAACATATTTGATGGAAACAATTTCTGGAAATATGTTAGGTGATAGAGAACTTCCGTTTAAAAATTCAAATTCAGCATTGTGAGATTATAAAAAAACACTTACTTTGTATCAAAAACAAATCATAAATTTTAAATTGGTTCATCACTGTTATCAAAGTTACAGTAAAATATGATTTGTAAATTATAAAATTGTGAAAGAGGCAACGAAAATAATCCTGCGCGCACCAATAAACATTGTAAATCACATAAAATTTGCATCTACTATGTACCCTAACATCGTTGTGTCATCACTATGTTTAAATCACTAAGCAGCAGCATAGTGGGGATTGTGATCCGTCCTGCATCACAAGTCTCGGAGCTGTAATTCTCCAGCGCCTGCACCTCAGGATCGTCACGTTAAGTAACTCAGATGGAGGACGTGTGTCGGTCGGCGGCGGCGAGCGCGGAGCGAAGCGACGAACGTATCGAGGCAGGTGGCTGGGCCCGGGACGCTAACCGCCTCAATGAGATAAGCGGCACACGTGTCTGCAGCGACGAGCATCCGCGCTCGCGGCCGCCGCGGACACGTAGCGCTGGGGACGTGCGCGCGCGCGGCTTAAAGCCCCGCGACCAGCGCGGCGGGGCGTGGAGCGGAGCGAGGCGGAGTGAGGCGGGGCGAGACGGGGCGAGTGGGGTAAGGAGCGGAGCGGCGCGGCGTGGCGTGGCAAGGCGAATGCTGATGCGGGGACAGGGGTGGGTGAGGCGGGGAGAGACGGGGAAAGGCGTGGCAGAGCGGGGTGATTTGGGGTGGAGCGGAATGGCGTGGCGTGGTGCGGCATGGCGCTTAGTGTGGTGGAGTGAAAATCGGAGTGTTGCGGGGAGAGGCGGGGAGAAGCGGGGAGAGGCGGGGAGAGGCGGGGAGAGGCGGGGTAGAGCGGTGTAGGCGAGGTGAGGCGGGATGGAGCGCAGTGATACATAGTGAGGTGCGATGAATATCGTGGAGAGGCGGGGAGAGGCGAAGAGAGGCGAGGTAGAGCGGAGTGGGTGGGGCGAGGCGTTGTGGAGCGAGGTGGGCGAGTAAGCGGGGCGTTCCTGCCCTGTGCGACCCGCTCGTGTGGCTTGAAGCCCTGCCGATCCGCTATTCCTCGTTGGCCGCTGATGGCTCCCTTCTTGCAGCCGTCCGCGTCGGTCCTCGCCCTCCCGGGCCCAAGAAAAATGCCAGCGGGACCGCGGCACATGACCTGTCCATTCCGTCGGCCGGGCATGACATGTTCTTGTCCTGATTCACCGTCGCCATCCATACCCACCGCCGCCGCCTTCGTTAAAATTGCTACATATCACCAAATGTCCTTCCCAATCACCGCTTTAGGACGCTCGGGACATAAAATGTCACTGCAGTGCTTCTGAACGGGAGATCCTAGGGTTCGAGTCCCGGCGGTGGCAGGATTTTCGACACTAACTACATAGCTAGCGGCCAGCTGCTTTGATCGTTAATTTGTCGTGATTTGCCTGATCATCGCCAGGCGTATGTCGGATCATTACCCTAACAAACAGGTAATGCACCGCCCGCGATCTTTCCTTCCCATTCATTGTCCTACCCGTCTTACTTACATACACAAACTCACGTACATGCACTACTCTACCAGACATGCCCGTAGTCTGAAACTTAGGTGAATGATACCTGGTTGGGGGGACAGCAAACCGACGGGGATGTCGGCACGGAATCTCGCAATCCAGCTGGGGAAGATCACCGATACCTGACACAATAAAACGTACACTACATTTACGGCCGGAAAACAGTAGACGCGTTCGGAGACACTAATCAATCAGTAGAAACTATCTGATCTTTTCTTCTACATCATCTTCCTTTTATTTGTCGTCGTTCTCTTCGTCATTATCGCTTCTGTCCGCGTGACTGTCGTCGCCGTCGCCGTCGCCGTCGCCGTCGCCGTCGCCGTCGCCGTCGCCGTCGCCGTCGCCGTCGCCGTCGCCGTCGTCGTTGTCGTTGTCGTTGTCGCTGTCGTTGTCGTTGTCGTCGTTGTTGTCGTCGTTGTCGTTGTCGTTGTCGTTGTCGTCGTTGTTGTCGTCGTTGTCGTTGTCGTTGTCGTTGTCGTTGTCGTCGTCGTCGTCGTCGTCGTTGTCGTCGTCGTTGTCGTTGTTTCCGTTGTCGTCGTCGTTGTCGTCGTCGTTGTCGTTGTTTCCGTTGACGTTGTTTCCGTTGTCGTTGTTTCCGTTGTCGTTGTTTCCGTTGTCGTTGTTTCCGTTGTCGTTGTCGTTTCCGTTGTCGTTGTCGTTTCCGTTGTCGTTTCCGTTGTCGTTTCCGTTGTCGTTGTCGTTTCCGTTGTCGTTGTCGTTTCCGTTGTCGTTGTCGTTTCCGTTGTCGTTGTCGTTTCCGTTGTCGTTGTCGTTGTCGTTTCCGTTGTCGTTGTCGTTTCCGTTGTCGTTGTCGTTTCCGTTGTCGTTGTCGTTTCCGTTGTCGTTGTCGTTTTCGTTGTCGTTGTCGTTTCCGTTGTCGTTGTCGTTTCCGTTGTCGTTGTCGTTTCCGTTGTCGTTGTCGTTTCCGTTGTCGTTGTCGTTTCCGTTGTCGTTGTCATTTCCGTTGTCGTTGTCGTTTCCGTTGTCGTTGTCGTTGTCGTTTCCGTTGTCGTTGTCGTTTCGTTGTCGTTGTCGTTGTCGTTGTCGTTGTCGTCGTGTCGTCGTCGTCGTTGTCGTCGTCGTTGTCGTTGTTTCCGTTGTCGTTGTTTCGTCGTTGTCGTTGTCGTTGTTGTTTCCGTTGTCGTTGTTTCCGTTGTCGTTTCCGTTGTCGTTGTTTCGTTGTCGTTGTCGTTTCCGTTGTCGTTGTCGTTTCCGTTGTCGTTTCCGTTGTCGTTTCCGTTGTCGTTGTCGTTTCCGTTGTCGTTGTCGTTTCCGTTGTCGTTGTCGTTTCCGTTGTCGTTGTCGTTTCCGTTGTCGTTGTCGTTGTCGTTTCCGTTGTCGTTGTCGTTTCCGTTGTCGTTGTCGTTTCCGTTGTCGTTGTCGTTTCCGTTGTCGTTGTCGTTTCCGTTGTCGTTGTCATTTCCGTTGTCGTTGTCGTTTCCGTTGTCGTTGTCGTTTCCGTTGTCGTTGTCGTTTCCGTTTTCGTTGTCGTTTCCGTTGTCGTTGTCGTTTCCGTTGTCGTTGTCGTTGTTTCCGTTGTCGTTGTCGTTGTTTCCGTTGTCGTTGTCGTTTCCGTTGTCGTTGTCGTTTCCGTTGTCGTTGTCGTTTCCGTTGTCGTTGTCGTTTCCGTTGTCGTTTCCGTTGTCGTTGTCGTTTCCGTTGTTGTCGTTTCCGTTGTCGTTGTTTCCGTTGTCGTCGTTATTGTTGATGTCGTAGTTCGTCATGAACTTTGTTCGTGATTGATGCTGTACCTTTCGACAGGAAAGAGCTCCATAGTTCAAACGTTTCAAATTCCCACCCACCCACCGTTTCTCCAAGCGTGGCATTCGCTCACATCTATCCCCATATTTTCTGCTTAAACACGCATAAGCATAGGAATGACCAATTTTGCGTAAGTCAAATATTACACACATTTTGTAGTATTTACGGAAATGGTACCTAACATGCAAACGATTTGAGTAAATACAAACGCCAGTTTATCATTATCAATTCGTTTTGATTAAATATCACGAAATTCTTTAAGAGAAATTTGTATTCATTAATTATTGTATATAACAAATTTATATTTTTGTATGTCCTTGTGTTGCAAGTGTCATTTCCTGATTGGTTATGCATGGTACAGACCTCCCTGAACCCATTTTGTCTGAGAGGAAACTGCAAAGTTCTTATTTGGAAGAGAGTGGACAATGATGCGAACGTCACAGATCCCGACTTTGCATTGGAGAGGATTCCATACTATCCTAAACAAAATGACAAATGATTTGGTCAAAATTCTTGGTCCGACCAAGTCAAATGCTGACCTTTTGATATAAATATTTAAGCAATGGAATTTACTGAATACGGGAGTGAAAATCACAGATAAGAGGCAGCGTCATCAAACTTTCCCTGTTTTTTTCGAACCCAAAGGGTCTGTTTTTACCTTAATATTGACAGTTTGATGGAACTGGAATCATCTTGAACTCAATTGAATGGCCCCCTTTCATGGACAGCTCATCAAAGCTGTACTACTACATAATGGGAACAAGTATCCTTCTCTTTCTAAGGCTTATTCAGTGCATCTCATAGATAATTACAATAGTATCAAGATCTTGCTAGAAGCCTTGACGTACAATGAGTATAGATTTGAAGTCTTTCGAGACAACAAGATGGTGGGTTTACCAATGGGCCCTCAAGATGGTTTTCACAAGTATTACTAGTATCTTTGTCTTTGGGATAGCAGAAAGATCAAGATGCAGTAAAACATGCGACTTTGGCCACAGCGGTCTGAGTTCTCTCTAGGGACACACTGTTAAATGTTAAATGTCTCTGTTAAATTGGAGGAACTGGTAGAAAGCATGAAGGTGCTCATGTCTCCAATGCACAAAAAATTGGGGCTTATGAAGCAATGTTTAGAAGCCATATAATTAGCCATATAATTAGCAGCTTTCAAATACCTTGGAACTTCTTACCAAATTTGTCCGAGGCAAAGATCAAAGCAGGCGTTTTCGTGGGATCACAAATAAAGATCCTTTAATGCAACACATTTCCACTGATGATTGAAGAGAATGGGAAAGCTGCCTGGATCAGTTTTATTACACTTGTTTTGAGTTTTCTGGGCAATAACGAGGCCGAAAACTATGAGTAATTGGTTCGAAACTGAGTGAAGAACTATAGTAGAATGGGCTGCAGAATGTCGCTAAAAGCTTCATATCCTTGATACATGCTCATCTTGATACATTCAAGGTGAATATGGAAGGTTATTAGGAAGAAGAGGGGGAGCGCTTCTATAAGGATATGCTGCATTTTGAACGACGCTATCAGGAACACTATAATGAGAGTATGATGGAAGACTATACTTGGGAGCTAATTCGTGAAAAATATTTAGATCATACACGAAAATATCGAAAAGCATCATACTTTTCAATACATAATTATATTTATTTTCCTTACGTTCCATGCATTTTAATTGCATTCAACAAAATCTTTCTTTCTTTCTTTCTTTCTTTGCTAGTTATAATTAAAATAAAAGTAAAATTGCATACTGTTGTAATAAAAATAAGTTAATTTCACAAATATTAATTTCCTGTTTACAAAAGCGAAGTTTGAAACAAGCAATTATAGTTTTCCTAATTTTTCTAACATTATCAGAAAAGAACATTTAACCCCCAAAGACCCAAATTGTTACGCAGTGTTACCTGATATAACTACATTATCATTCCTGATACCTCAAGAACAACATTACATACATTAAAATACTTATTAAATTATCTGCTTATCGTAAGTGGCAATATTTAGAACTGGATGTGGCTTAAATGATTTCACTTAACACAATAGTGTTCAGGATCACATTTGTTTGATTGAAAATATTATTTACAATATTCCTTTCATTATTAGGCTTTCATTTTTCGACTGTGAATTCACAAATAACATCAATACTTTTAGCCACGAAATGTTTTGAAAAAAATTCCTTGTTTCCGCTGTATACAACTTATATGTGAAGCCATTTCTCGTAGAGTTGAATGATTCAGAGTTGGAAAAAAAGATGGTACTACACAAACCAATATTTACCAAAAACAAACACTGCTATTCCCCTGAAACATTTTCATGTATGTGAAGACCACCGCTGGTTGTAGAAAATTGCTGCTACCGGGTAAATTTATTTGTAACAGCTTTTCGAGCTTTTGAGATCCCTCAGCTCTTGTAGCCACGTTGCAAAACACGAACGGGAAGGAAATGAGACATGCAGGTCGACCACATGGTGGAACTAATGAGGACTCGTGTCACAAAGCAGAATAACATTACGAGAATCCATCGAAACTGCTCTCTATTGAGTTTTTGAATTTCGACGCGTGCGCTGGTGTCGTTATCAAGATGAAAATGTATTCTTTCCTACAAACACAAAATACACTAGCCTCCTATCGATTTCATACTTAGATAGTTCATTTGAGTCACAATTGGGTAAGAGCCGATGACAATTAATTTAAAAAAATAAAAAGTAGAACAATACAAAAATACAAGAAAGGAAGTCCGGAGCCTTCGGATTTAGTTAGCTACCACGTGAAGTATCAGATTTACTACAACAAAAATGCTACTTTTGCTAATAATAATAATATTGATGATAATAATACACGTGATAATTATGCAATAAGGGGATAATAAAGAAATAAATATAGTGACTTGAATCACTTAGACTCGAACTCGCTTCTGGTACAATTAATGCACCCGCGTAGCACACTTGTACTACATGGTACTACAATAACCCGAATTTAATTTTTTCTTACATTTTCTTATATATTCACTTCAATGTTCACTGTAGAATAAGAAGGTGTGGGTGATCCACCTAGAAAAGCCTTTCCGCTGCTCATGCCCTAACATTTGATTGACGGTTGTGTCTTCATTATGAGCAGCGGCTGCTATTGGGCGACCTCCCCCCCCCCGTATTTGAAACTGGTGAGCAGGCGTTCACTATCAGTGATGGCTGACGCCATTCGAAGATTGCATCACGTGCCTGGGGCACCGAAGACCCAATACCAGTGGACCCTTGCATAGACTCAAGAAGTCACGGAGACCTTCCCACCACTAACAGCCTGGAGTAAGGGACGATTCCTCTCCGCAGAGAGAGACAAGCCCCACCCTTCAGTTTATTTTCTACGCGGTACATCTCTAGTGACATTTTCACCAGGTGATCGCCCTTTGCCATAATTTTTGCTGAGCTTTATGTAGAGATGGTCGTAACAACGAAAGAAAAGGGTGGTAATGTTGGGTAATACTTTTTTTTGGAAAGCTCATGTAAGAACACGTAGTCGATAATTCGAAAATATTACCAATTATTATCACTATTACTATTATTATTATTATTATTATTATTATTATTATTATTATTATTATTATTAAAATAACTGTATTTCGCACCACAACGCTACTCTATCTTCATTATAGCGTCACTATAGTATAATACAAAAATAATAACTACGAATAACTAATTACACTAAATAACCGTTTTCTGAATTGCCAAACACGTCGAGTAAAGTGTTCAAAGATTTTTGAAGGTAAATTGTTCCATTCCTTTATCGATTAAAGTGTTAAAAGAAATTTCTTAACATCGATTCCGTGCCGTCTTCATTGGATGTTCTGCTTGTGATCCCGTCTACTGCACTATTTCGGCATAAATAGTCTCCAATGAATTACTTTCCAAACCTACCTACGCGAATTAAGCACATTAAAGAATCTCTCATTTTCTAACCTCCATGCTTCCTATAAAAACATCCATATTATAGGAATTGGGAAGTTGGTAGTTTAAAACATCGGATGTTCAAAAATGATAAAGCCAGTTTACTAAATACTTTGAGTGTCATTTCTTAACGAATAATGATGTGATGGCGGAAAAATATTATTAAGGGCGATGTTACCTAACTGAAAATACGTTTATTGTTCTTTTGAGTACTCACTATTCCCACATTCTAAATATTTGAATACCCACGTATCATTCTGACACCTAGATGACTTTTGAATTACAATATACTATATTATGTTGCATTTGATGTTGATAGAATGTTGCAAATCAAAAGTAAAACATTCCTGAAAGGACTTTTTAAAAATATGAAATGTTCAATTGGAGTTCTCAAGATAGTTTTTCGCAGGTTTTCTAATAATCAATTTCTGGAAGCTGTTATTGTTTAATTATAAATTTCTATTGCGCGTTTGCAGTGTTCAACATTAAAAACGAAGTTACCATTTATTAAACATGTGCCAGTTTTGTGTACGCCGAAGTGACAACACTGTCGAGATAATATAAAAGAGCTCAGAAACTGTATGCATATTTCATACATGATTTATTCATTGATTGCGATATGCAGTTTCTTCAGTAATTTCCATTATACGTTCGACACCTTTATTGGTGTACATCGCGTATTGTTTACATACACGTTCAAAAGCCTTCACGCCTTCGAAGGAAACTGGAAAGTCTTCCATCTCTAGATACCTGATACCAACGGGCATCTCTCTTTCATCGCAACAGGACCCGTAAGCCCCATCCAAAGCGCAGATTCATTCACTTAATCACACACATACACACGTGCACTATCCACCGTACCCTGCATCCTTCACTCGGATTTGCTACCGCTTGCCGGCTCCTATATAATAGCTACATACTCCTTCCTCTACCCGGTTATTAGGACCGTCTTTAACTTTTCAACAAATAAAGGGTACGGGGCTTGCGAGGCACCCGGTGCGGCGGGCGTACCAACCTTGAGTAATAAAAAATCCCGTACGGAGCTCAGGGTTCCTCGGCCACGCCCCCTACACGCCCACAACCGGCCGGGCACCCACGCCGGCAGTATACAACAGGAGAACCGCCGAGGAGAAGGAGAAGAGGAGTGGCCCCGTGGAGATCTGAAGATATCCCACCGGCAGGATCTGCATAATATTCACATTAATAATTAAGCACCCTTCTCTGTTGGGGACGGCGCCCCCGCGCGAGATGGTCCACGGTTCGAGCTTGGGGAGGGACGAAACGTCAGAGGGGCGGCTCCACGCTCGCCGCTTCTTTTTGGGCTCGCGTGATTATTCCGAGATATTTCCAGACGTGCTTTATAGTCCTCACCAACAAATACATGCAAAAGCTTGCGGCTTAAGTGAAACATCGTGTGGCGCCGGCGAGCTTTGCTTTTTCCAGTTGTAAACCTGCTTTTTTTCACATACAGGACGATTGTATGGTTTTCCCTGCCCATTATATTGTCCAAATTCCCTTTTTTCAATTTTATTAACCAGCAATTATTCGTTATTTTAAACTATTAGGTATACAGCATACCATTAAGAGTTATTATAGTATAATTATTTGAATTCAATTTGGCTAAATTATAACAAAAACAAATCACTGGTCGTTTTTGTGCAACGAGGAGCGGTAAAAATATCAAACAATTATTTTCCCAGCAATTCTGCGCCAAATAAAATAAACGAGTGCATAAGCAAATAATGGTGAGGTTCATGTAATTTTGATATGCTCTCTAATCAATATGCGGAATAATGCTATCAAACTTCAAAATCACCAAAATTAATTTTTAACAGGTGTATGATACCTCAATACGTGTTTCTGATTTAACAATATATGTGAACCAACCATTATGTTTCTGTGGTTTTATTTAAAAACAATGAACCTTCTTCGAATTTTAGGCAAACTTCTCCCCTCGGGTATCGCTCTGATAATTCGAAGAAAATCAACAAAAATTTTATACACAAATCTGAGTTTTAAAAGAATAGCCCTCTCACTAAAAGTCGCCAGTTCTTCAAAAATAAGTTTTGCAAATGTAGGAAAGTGGACCATAAAGAATTCCTGAAAGTGAGGAACATTTTTTACATTTCACGGCTCTACATTGTCATGAGAATGACGTTATCAATTGAAGTCTCAATCGGAAAATAGAAAGTAAAGTACGGATATTGCAAATGAAAGATGTATATTTGAAGTTTACCAAGAATTCAATGGTATTTAGTCTTTCCTAGGTCATCCCTGAAAAATCTGTATGACTTCCCCCTTCTTCAGTGCCAAGGATATCTCATATCTTTATTAAACTGTTTTCTTACTCTCGATTCTCCATATTGGTGATCTTAAGAGAGGAATACTTACCAAATAGATCGTGAAAAGTCAAGTGATCTTCATAAAAATTACAAGAGAAATAAATATGGAAGAAAATGTTTTCTAACCGCTTGTTTACCGAAAAAGAGGTGGCGTTGAGCATTCAATTACGTCTAAATAAGTAAGCTGAAGGATTCGAGTTCTATCATTTACATGGACGTTCTCGCCACATATTCTGGGATGAAAAACCAACCCCCACTAGTTACTAATTCCGCAAGTGAAACTAGTACCTCCATTAGTTCACCCAACATTCCCAAGAGGGCGTTTCAGCCCCGGGCATCGCCCAGGACATCGCCGTCATCGCATTTAAATCGCCAACCCCTCGATTTCCACTCATGACCGTTCTTCATCGCCAGCTTCCGCGACACCTCCGTCATTTCACTGTCCGCATGGTCGGGCGCGGCGCATTGATCATGGCGCTCGCTTTCACAGGGCACGGCGGCCTACCGGACCGCGCCGCGGGTCGGGGCGGAATTCAACTACCAGCCTATTGTCTGAAATTAATCGCCTCGATCGCGCAGAGAGATCCGCTGGCCCGTCCACGTGAAATTCATATAAATAATTAACTGCAATCCGGCGCGCGAGCAGGTCTTGGCGGAGGACGGCGCCCTGCGCGGTGGCAGTGGTGGTTGTGGTTGTGGCGGCGTTGGTGGCGGCGTTGGTGGCGGCGTTGGTGGCGGCGTTGGTGGCGGCGTTGGTGGCGGCGTTGGTGGCGGCGTTGGTGGCGGCGTTGGTGGCGGCGTTGGTGGCGGCGTTGGTGGCGGCGTTGGTGGCGGCGTTGGTGGCGGCGTTGGTGGCGGCGTTGGTGGTGGCGTTGGTGGTGGCGTTGGTGGCGACGATTCAAAACGGAAGAACAGTTCTCTTTGCGGATGACATGAATGTTCTTTGTAATAAACAAACCGTAAATAGTTCAATATCAAATGTTTCAAATTAGTTCCAAAATAAATTAATAGTAAATGAAACGAAAACTGTTTCAATGCATTTTTGCATTTCAAATAAACAATTCTTTGCTCCATTGAAAATGAACGGTGTACCATTGACTGATGTTAACGCAACAAAATTTTTAGGTCTCTCAATTCAGTCAAACCTTAAATGGAACGTCCATTTAAATGAATTGAACACAAAATTAAATTCATTATGCTACGCGTTCGTAATTCTTTCAAATTCAGTCAGCCTTCATACTGCTCGTTGTGTATATTTCTCCGAATGTTCATTTCCACCTGAAATATGGCATAATATTGTGGGGAAATACATCTGATTTTATATTACAAAATAGAATTATTCGAATAATAAGCAAATCCCACCCACGTGATTCTTGTAAGTCTCTCTTTATTAATCTATCAATTTTACCATTATCTTGTCTCTTGATTTCGGAATCAGTTTTTTTTTTTAAACGAGAATATATTTTCAGGAAAAGCCGATGCCTATAAGTATAACACTCAATGTAGTAATGATATTCATCAGGTGACAGTACCAACAGCTCACTACAAGAAAGTCACATGCAAGACGAACATTATTTGGCACGTTAATGTACATTATCTGACAACACTTTTCCAGATGGCATTAAACGATTAAATTCGATACAAAAGTTTAAGTCCCAAGTAAAATATTTTCTGCTGCGTAACTGTTTCTATACAATTACAGACTATAACGAACATCTGAAAGGAAAGTAATATTAATTTTAATAATGATATTTAATCTATTATTTCCATTTATACTGTATAATACTAAACAACCTGTAATAACTATTGTGCATCAGCTTCTGAGTCAATGACCCCCACCTCGATGAGCTTTTTCGTCCAAATTCTCTGATCCTTTGAGCAAATGCTTCGATAGCCCCTCGTTTTGTTGCAGGACATGAATGTAACTCATTATCTGTGCACGTCTTCTAGGATCCAGTGGGAAATTTAGTTATTTAAATTTTCGCTCTCCATGATGCTGCAGGAAGTATTATTTCTTCATGAAGAATATGATGAGGGATATGAGCCCAAATCTAGAGCTGATTTACTCTTGAAAATACATTTTATTCAAAAGGACCATACATTTTAATCAATTCCTACAAAAAACGCTCATTTCTTCCTGTATTCAAAATTCAACTATTTTATGGTTTCAGGGATGGATCACAGAATTATGAAAACGTGCACAGAATTCACATCTCGCAGTTTTTAACTGTATTTGACGTAAAATAAATAAGAATACAGTTATTTTTATGAGCAGCCAATCGATGTATACTGACTTTCCTAAACACTGATCACATGTGAAATAAATTACTCCTACTGAAAGGTAAATCTTTTATTACCTGTGCGACCCAGCCAATTACTCAAATCAGGAAACCACTTTGCACGACGCATGAGAAAAGGAGTTACACAATTCAAAATATTAAGATTATTTCATAAAACATAATTAACACTAACATTCTGCTTTTCTTCCTACTTACAATTGCCACAGAAAATTACAAATATTATTGTAGTGCATTTTAAGTACAGGAATCTACTATGAAAAATAACGACTGTCTCATCCCCACATTCTGAGGCTCTGAGCGTACATGACATTTATTCTTCTCTCATACTATATACCATCTGTCTCTAGACAAGATATATTGGTCTCCCTTTTTCCTTTCAATTTTTTGTAACTTTTTTCTTTGTACCCGTTTTCCCTCTTCCTTGATTTTTATCACAAAACTTAGTCTGTGTTGCTGATGAGAAACATCCAGGCTTCAGACCTGTTTCTGGCTATCGAATACATTAAAGATCGATTTTAATTCCTAGTCGCGTATTCAGATGGTGCAATTCCGTATTTGCATCAAATTAGCATCGGTAATCTTTCATCTCCCACTCGAGAGCGTTGGGTGAGTAATGCTCAGGAATTAAAAATCATATTTTAGTCATTCGCCAGGGGTAGTCGAAATATGAGAGAAATCAGAAAACCTGAATAGTTGGTGGGCGAGGAGGAACCTGCCGTCCCCACATTCTGCAGCGCGCAGTTGGACTGAACGTCCCCAAAATTTACTACTTGAGAACAATCTTGTTCTTCTATCACACTTGGTTTTCTAAGTAAAGAATTTAAACAAAGTTGTTACTCATGAACTTTTCGAACTCTCCTTTATTCTCTAAGAATCAACTGATTTGTTTTCTCATTAATGACAATAAAATCGGTGTCATTACGCAGAAATATTTTGGAAATTTCTACTGGAGAAGGAAAATAGAAGTTTAATTTCCTAAAAAAATATTTATATTTACAAAATTGACTTTAGAATATTATGGGACTGGGGAAATTTTATCTTCAAAACATGTTTCAATCATATTGGAACGCTAATTATTAAACAGGATAGAAAAAATCCATATCTGAAATATCTCAATATCATATATAGCTGAGAGTTCAAGGACACATCACGCGTGTTTTCTAAAATGTAAATTTAATCATCTAGTTCTTTGAAGAAGGTATAAGCAGATCAGTATTGAAACATAAAACAATAAAAATTGTTCAGAAAAATATGATATTAATATCATAATCAATGAAAGAACCACCGACATTTATTTCCCAAAAGAAACTATCCCAAAAACAAGCGTGGCGATCCACTTTGTTGGTAAGTAATGAACTCTGACTCCTCCCTCAGAAACGAATTACTATAAGTACATCATCCAATGACAAGAAAGTCCATCCTAATCCTAACCCCTCCGCCGCAATAAAAACAGAAAATGCCCGCGCACATTCCTCTTCCACGGGGAACCACAAACTATGCCAGATGCGTCACGCAAAGCCCTCGCCGCGCCACGAGCGCGGATCACGTGCGCTATCGCGGAATGCGAATCGCCCGCACGAAGCGGCGAGGTGGGCGCGATGGGCGCGGTGCGGCGTGCAGGCGTGGATGTGGCGAGACGTGGAGGTGGTGTGGTAGTGTGGAGGCAGGAAGGCGTGGATGTGTGGAAACTGAGGACGGGGTGTAGTAGTGTGGAGGCAGGGAGGGGTGGATGTGGGGCAACTGAGGAGGGATGTAGTAGTGTGGAGGCAGGGAGGCATGGATGCGGCGAAACTGAAGAGGGGGTGTAGTAATGTCGAGGCGTGGATGTGGTGGTGTAGTGTGGAGGCAGGGAGGCGTGGATGTTTGGAAACTGAGGACGGGGTGTAGTAGTGTGGAGGCAGGGAGGGGTGGATGTGGGGCAACTGAGGAGGGATGTAGTAGTGTGGAGAAAGGGAGGCGTTGATGTGGGGAAACTAAGGACGGGATGTAGTAGTGTGGAGGCAGGGAGGCATGGATGCGGGGAAACTGAGGAGGGGGTGTAGTAGTGTGGAGGCAGGGAGGGGTGGATGTGGGGCAACTGAGGAGGGATGTCGTAGTGTGGAGAAAGAGAGGCGTCGATGTGGGGAAACTAAGAACGGGATGTAGTAGTGTGGACTCAGGGAGGCATGGATGCGGGGAAACTGAGGAGGGGGTGTAGTAGTGTGGAAGCAAGGAGGGGTGGATGTGGGGCAACTGAGGAGGGGTGTAGTAGTGTGGAGGAAGGAAGGCGTGGATGTGAGGCAACTAAGGAGGAGATGTAGTAGTGTGGAAGCAAAGAGTCGAAGTGGGGAAACTAAGGACTCCCGTCCTTAGTTTCTATCCGTATAGTCCGTATAGTAGTGTGGAGTCAGGGAGGCGTGGATGTGAGGCAACTAAGGAGGGGTTGTAGTAGTGTGGAGGAAGGGAGGCGTGGATGCAGGGGAATCAAAGGAGGAGGTGTAGTAGTGTGGAGGCAAAGAGTAGTCGAAGTGGGGAAACTAAGGACCGGATATAGTAGTGTGGAGGCAGGGATGCGTGGATGCGGGGCACCTAAGGAGGGGGTGTAGTAGTGTGGAAGTAGGGAGGCGTGGATATAATGAAACTAAGGAGGGAGTGTGGTAGTGTGGAGGTCGGGAGGTGCAGATGCGAGGAGATGAGGTGCTGAAGTAGTGTGGAGGCAGGGAGGAGTGGATGAGGAGAGACGATGAGGTGGTGAAGTGGAGTAGAGACAGAGTTGTGGATGTGAGGAAACGAACAGGGGTGTAGCAGTATGGTGGCAGAGAGACGTGGATAGGAGAAGCCAAAGAAGTGGTGAAGTAGTGTGGAAGCAGGGACGCGTGGAGACGAGAAGACAGGGTGGCGTGGAGATAAAGTGGTGAATGCGGGCAGTTATGGAGGAAGATGTGGGGACGAATGGCGATGGATGCGGAGAAGTATGGAAGTGGATGCGGAGAAGTATGGAAGTGGATGCGGAGAAGTATGGAGCTGGAGGTGGGGATGTACGGAAATGGCAGGTCACTAGGCACACACCGTAAACAGTGCTTATGTATGTTCACGTTTGCATTGGGATATAAATCATGAGAAGGGTACATCGCTTCTCAGAGGCTACAACCTTATCTATATTCATTGAATGATCACATTTGTGGGGGATAGATCACGAGAAAAGTGGGTTAATATGCACCAGACGCAAATTTTATCTATGAATGCTCACTTTCGATTACCATCCCATAATTGAAGGGTAAAATACAAGGTGACAATTATTGTCAGAAAGCACTGAACAGTACGTAGATGCCAGTGTTGAAACGTGGATTTCTCAAATATAAAGGCTGGTGAGGAGAATGCAAGTATCTTTCCACTCTGAATACAGATTCCCGTGTGTTGCTAATACTGAGTTATCTTTAAGTGTAGCATTCCATTTTTAAGATGGTTTCCTGCTTTGGAACGACTATCAGTACAAAGCCGTTCAGATCCTAATAGTCGAAAGGAAATTCAGAAAATATGAGAGGTTTGTTTCGTATAATAGTCAGTTTTACGTATTTGGTCATTTAGAAGCTGTTTCCATACGAAAATAAAAATAAGTAAATTTAATATTAAATATTCTTTTAATTCAAAATCTCTTTGGGATTTTGCATGTATCATCGGTGTTCATAAATAGTTAGACATTTCAAAAATCATCATTCGTAGTTATGTGAAGAAACATGTTTAGAAAATGACATATTTTTACTAGTAGAAAGGTAATAAAGATGCTTCATGTAGAGTCGTTTGAAGAGTAAAACATTTCGTCTTTTACTGCGAAATAAATGACTCCCGTCGGAATAAAACCGTTCTCCTACTAAAGAACAATTTTGGGAATAAGTCTCTTTGCTTGTGCGTCAACGATATTTCTTCTCCTCAATACGACAGGTCAATCTTTGGGCGGAGTAACACATAGGTTTTTTAGTATATCCCAATTAGTTACCTATACTCAATCTCAATTAGTTACCTATTCTGGTGGGAGATTATATCTTCAAATCTACTATCATGAAATTTTGTCCTCATTGTTTTTGGTCTAAACCCCACCGAAGAGATCAGAAAACCTTCCTGACGATACGTTTGTAAATAGCTGCTGGATGAGTTAGGGCGGAGAGAGGGACTGTTGGTAATTGGTAATTCTATGAAATCAATTTTTTTCTGTCCATTTGCTCATCCAAGTATATTTTCTGTTCCTCTGGCGAGAAAATGTTTAGTTTTCAAATGCTGCCAACCACGCTCATTGGTATCTTTATTCATAGCCAGCTGAAGTATCCCGCGTTGCCGGGCATTTATTAATCATAAGTATCCTGGCGCCCTAGTTCGCCCTGTCCCTCTTCACTCAGCCATGTAGGTTACGATCATCGTTGCTACCACCATTGTTGCTATGGGCTGCTGTAAACAGAAGCATTGCTCATTATTCCCGCAAACGTTCAGGAACAATTTGACCTTCAATTACTCTGAGTATATTTGTGCTATTTAAACAACTCAAAATGCATTTAGTAGGAAATTTTATGAGCATTCAGAAACGTTTAATCCTCTTCAATGCGTTTACACATTATTTTGAGATATTTGCGAAAAACGGAAAGTGGGCACGTAAATTTAGATGTAAGAGAGGAAAGAGAAATAGGAAGTAATTTTGATGAAATCTCATTCAAACAGTAACTTTTCTCTTGATTTGAAGGTTACGTGGTTTGTACAAATTTTGTACAAAAATCGGATCCAAAGATCGGAATAAAACGAGGTTTGTATTACAAACAAACAAATTTTATTTATATAAGAGAAAACAATCACTTGAAAAATTATTAGCTTACGTTATGGCCGAAAAACACACAATCGTTCAGTGAAAGTTGCATTGAAATCGGTTACAGCGATTACTCTGGAGAGACAGTCCAAAAAAATCATTAAAAAATTAAATTGGAATTAATATCATCTAAATACGCATATGATAATATAAAAAGTCAGTTATTTTGCAATCTCAGACAAACACTCCAGTTTTATTTATCTATGTAAACAAAATAGTGAGGTCGGTATTCTGGTGCTTAAGGAAACGTTCAAATAAAACTTCCTCGATACCCCACATGTCAGTCGGGGTTAATATGATACAGCAAAAAACTGGGCTGATGTGATACACTTTTTACTTACTGATATCCAGAATTTAAAAAATAGCAAATTATAGAAAATATATTATATTACTAATGACCATATAGCAGGACCTCAAATGTTACATTTTTTTGAGTAGAGCAAAAGATAAAAAAAATGAAAAAATACTGCTGAGAAACTAGACCCTAAGGGGTCTCACTATAATTTGCTCGTTTCCCAAGCCAAATTCTTAGAAATCAAGCTGATCACTTTAATCCCATCGATGTATTATTGTATTAGTCCCATCAGAAGTGGCTAATTTAATACACACCTTTGATTATTTTAAAGAGTTGTGGTAGATCTTGTTATTTTTTTACTCCGTACACGTATTTACCACCAAAATGCACATATTCAGTATTTTTTCATGTGTTTGCTACAAACGGTATAGAAGAGAAGTTTGCTTTTCTGTATCATAATAGCCAGGATTGTAGTTTTTTTACTGATTTTTAACCGAAAAATAAATTAAATTAGTGGAAAATAGTTTAGACGTAATTGTGCATTTTATGTTGTATGACTCGTGGTATCGTGCAAATCATTCTGGCAAGACATGATCTGTTGGAGGGCGCGCGTCGTGTCGTTGGGCGCTGGGCGATCGCACGCTTCCCGCACTGGGCTCCCGGGCCGGTCGGGGCACGCGACTTTGTTGGCAGGGTGTGGCGCGGGCGGCTGCCGGGGCCGCCTGTGCTATGACGTAGTGCCGGTAATTACAGGTGGGTCGCCGGAGACCGCCCCCCGCCCGCCGTCCGCCGCCGCCACCGCCCCCTCCCGCGCCGCCGCCACCACCGCCGCCACCGCCGCCGCCACCGCCGCCGCCACCGCCGCCGCCACCACCGCCACCACCGCCGCCGCCGCCGCCGCCGCCGCCAGTGCCCGGGGCCGCGTGTCGGCAGTGGCGGGCCGTCGCGGCGAAACTCGGGTTATGGACGAGTGTACACACACGCGCACTCACACACATTAAGCTCCGCGCGCGCGCGCACACACACACACACACACACACACACACACACACACACGCGCACACATACATACATACATACATACATACAGCCAGACACACAGTCGGCGAAGGGGACAACCGGTGACCGGCACTGGGCGGCGGCGCTACGGGAGCACAGACGAAGGCGGAGGCAATGGCCAGTGGAGGCAGGGGTGACGGAGGATTGAAATGATAGGGACGAAGTTGACCCGAGAGACGGCGTTTGCGTAGGTCATAGCATTGGCGAGTATGGAGGTAAATGTGGGGGGTTGAAACCGAAGACTGTGGAAGTCATGGTTGCGGAGGCAAAGGGATATTGACGATTGTGTAGAGGAAAGAGGCGATTACACTGATGGTGAAGAAGGTTTTGAACCTGAGGAGATAGAGCGGTGGGCGTTGGGAGTGGACACGCTGGGCGAAGGATGGTGGGTGGTAGAGGTGGAGACGCCGGGTAGAGGGTGGAGGGTGGTGGGAGGTGGTGTACGCGCTTGGTGGAGGGTGGTGCGAGGTGAAGGTGGAGACGTTGGGCAGAGTATGGGGGATGGATGTGAAGACGTTGGGCGGAGGATGATGGGCGGTGCAGGTGGAGACACTGGGTGGTGGGCGGTGGAGTGTACATGATGGGCGGTGGGTGGGGTGGTGGGTTTTGGAGGTGGAGACGCTGGGCGGAGGATGGTGGGCAGTGGAGGTGGAAACGCGGGGCGGATGGTGGTGGGTGGTGGAGGTGAAGACGCAGGGCGGAGGGTGGTGGGCGGTGGAGGAGGAGACGCCGGGTGGAGGGTGGTTTGCTATGAAGGGAGAAACACCGGGCGGAGGGTGGTGGGCGGTGGAGGTTGAGGCGCCGAGCGGAGGGTGGTGGGCAGTGGAGGGGAAGATACTGGGTGGAGGGTGGTGGGAGGTGGAGGAGGCGCTGAGCGGAGGGTGGTGCGAGGTGGAGACGCTGGGCGCAGGGTGGTGGCGGTGCAGGTGGAGACGCTGGGCGGAGGGTGGTGGGCGTTGAATGTGGAGACATTGGGTGAAGAGTGGTGGGCGGTGGAGGTGGAGACGCCGGGTGGAGGGTAGTGGACGTTGGAGATGGACATGCTGCATGGAGGGTGGTGGGCGGTGGATGTGGAGGCGCTGGGCGGACGGTGGTGGGCGGTGGTCGGGCAGGCGGCGAATGGCGGCGAGCGGCGGCGGGGCGGTGGCCGGTCGGCCGACGGGCAGAAGGGCGGGCGTGCAGTCCGCCCGACAGGCAAGTAGACGGCACTGGAGGGAGATGGATGGACAGACAGAGGCGGACGGATGTACGAACCAAGGCGCCCAGACGGATGGATAGCTGGACAGGGGGCGGGCGGAAGGGCGGGCATGGTAGGTGAGGCGGCGGGCGAGAGACTGGGGGTGGGAAAGAGTAAACGTGAGAGCGAGGGGATTGAAGAACGTATTCATGTTAGAACAGATTCAGGGATAGCTAACAGATTCGGTGAAAGCCCAGTAGGGTGGGGGAGCGGGTATCACAAGCACGACAAAAGAAGGCGAATGGACAATTCAAGCGAAGAAATGACCTAAACTGGTTTTACGAATTAAAGTTCTACGTTCTCATTAACATGGATTACCATGAATTTAATCAGTTAAATGTGTCTAGGGAGCTGTGTTAATATTCTACAGTTATTTTTCTGCAAAAGAATCCTTCAGAAAATGCGGAATAGCCTTGAATAGTCAACTTCTTTCTTGTGTTCAGTACAACCTAGTTGAAAAATATAGCTATCAAATGAAGTGCATTTACATTTGAAATACATATCAAAGAAAATACTGTTCAAGTGGTGCCTCAAGAACACTCAGAAAAAAAGAATTGGCAAAATAAATAGAATGTACTTCCTTAATGGTAAATAAACAAGAATTTTTAGGGATGGATAAAATTAAACTGTAAACTCCCAGGAATAAAATAATTGATCACATAAGATGACATGTCAATAATATTGTGTGCAATTATAATTAAAAAATGGGTAAAAGATGAATTCTTGAGTTAAGGCATTATTTCATTACAATAAATATTTTCTTCGTTCCTTCATTTCCATTTACACTTTGATCACATTCACAATTAATTCTTTACAAACGTTAACAAAAAATTGAAACTATGCAGTTGTCTGTGTTGCCCAGCTTCGAACAAAAAAATTACATGAAAGAGAATCGATTGGACTGCTTTTCATTTATTTGCAAATTTGATTCCAAAATTTGGTTTAATGATGGTCATTATGATAAATCAAGTGGTAACAATTTACGTTACGTCAGAAAGGTATTATAGGTCCAGGGTATTCCATCAATGTAGGGGCAATAAACCCCAAAGCGCGTTTTGGTGCTTAAAATCACTGAAATTAAGTTCGTTTTTCGAGAATCATTTTAGATTGTTCAGGAATTATCAGAAATAAATGGCAATTTCCTCGCTACTATACCAAGCCGTGTGAATATGGCACTTGCTCCGCATGGTAGACCAAAAGAGCTTTAACTGTGGGTAACGGATGCAGGCGTAAACATATGGGCACGCGCAGGTTGTCAGATAACTATATACTTTATGAGCCACATTCAAGAGGTCACTTGAGGTCTCAAGAAGGAAGTGGATGGTATTTGATTCTCATAGCTATTGTTTAACAAGACAAAATTCAAAACTGTACTTCCTATGAAGACAAAATTTCTATCACCTAGTTCTAAGGTCCGTAATATTCTATTCACATTTTACTCTGACTACAGAGGCGGGAATCACGTTGGCTCGCTGCCTACGAGCAAATGTCGATGGAAGTCATCATTATCTTAAAAAGTGCGGATTAATGTACTAAATTCAATAATAATAATAATAATAATAATAATAATAATAATAATAATAATAATAATAATAATAATAATAGTACACAGAGCAATTTCATTCATTTTCGCATTAGAAGTTAAAAGTCTTAAAGTTAATCCTAAAAAATATTTCTTCAAAGAAGTTAAATCGTGTTACAGCATATTGACATTCGTCTTCACAACTCCACTTAACAAACTAAAGTCAAGTTTGACAAGAGTAAATCTGATGTGCATTGCAATTTGCATTGATTACAAAGAAGGTAGTGTTTAAGGCCTAAACAGAATTAAGCGAAAGTAATATAGCAAATAAGGAAAATCAATATTTTGTGAGTTGTGTTTAAATGTAATCAAAAGTCTTTAGTGCAAATGACAACAAAACTGGTCACACGAAGAGCGTATGCCATTATTTAACTCACAAGCTTTCCTTCTTTGTCGGTATCATGTTCCTTTTACTCAAAAACGGACGTATACACTGTAGACGTAACTACTAAAGGACCAAATTATTCAAACGACGTATAAATTTGTATTTTCGATACTGGAAGTATAACAATTTGACTGTTTCACAGCCGTAATTCATGTTTAATAATGTTCCATTGCGCTAATGAGTGAAATACATTTGAGACATTTGATAAATTTGGAACTCGACAATCCAAAAATCTCCATTGAGATAACATGTGCTATTGAAGAATATTACTGAATTATTTCCAAGTTTGCAATTTAACTTCAAACTATTCACATCACACTCATGTCATAACCACATAGGTATCCTAACAGAGTATGGGAAATCAATGAAATGAATATCTGTCTAGCATAGAGTTCTATTTGGATATGTTCGATCTGTTATCGCGTATAGTCTAAAATGAATATTTTAATAAAATTAACATATCCATCATTGGCGCAATACCTAAACTTACGTTATTGGAAATAAATTATTAATAGCTCATTACCTCAACAATTTTCAAATTCCAAAATTACAGTTGAGAGATTGTCGTTCCTTTCAATTTCCTATTTCCGAAGTTTGACACGCGTGGATATCTTGCTCCAATCATTCCAACGCAGACAACACTTGGAGCATCCTACGCCTTCGTGTCCTCTCTCTGGCTCTGTGGCCCCTCCCCCTTCTGTGACATCTATCTCTCACCGTGAACACTCTCTTGCTTCGTGTCCTCTCTCCCCTTCCAAGGCGTCTCTGTCTCCGAGTCCTATCTCTGCATCCGTATTCTCTCTTTCTCTCTCTGCATCCATGTCTCTTCTCCATCTTAGCGTCCTCGTACCGCCCCATATCCTGCCGCCGCCTTCGTGCCCTCCCTTTTTCTGCATTCTCACTACGACTCCGTGTCGTCACTACGACTCCGTGTCCTCACTACGACTCCGTGTCCTCACTACGACTCCGTGTCCTCACTACGACTCCGTGTCCTCACTACGACCTGTACCCTTCCTTCGCCTTCTTGTTTTACTCCAAGCCTCCGTGTCCTTTCTTTGCTTGTATCCACTCTGTGCCTCCACAATCTCTTTGTACTCTACCTCCGAGTTCTCTGTGTGCTCTCTGTGCCTCCACATTTCCTCCCCTCCTGCCTCCCTCCCCTCCCTCCCTTCTCCCTCCCTCCCTCCCTCCTTCCTCTCTCTCTCTCTCTCTCTCTCTCTCTCTCTCTCTCTCCCTACGTGTTCTCTCCATCCGAGACCACTCTTAGATGTGTCTCTGATGCTCTTGTCTGTTCTTATTCAGAGGCGAGGGCGATTTTCTCCACGTGCCCTAATCAATGGTAATTGGCGAGATCATTGTCTCAATGTCAAGAGCTCGGTTGACGCACACCTCAAGGTGAAACATAATCTTGTTGGACTAATCTATTCAATGAAAGTATTTGTTTTGGTTTCGAGACATCTCGGTATGTGACCACCACATATCTTCCCATTGTGTCACAGATTGTCAATACCATTTGTATCCAACATACGCCAACAAAGACTAATAAACATATTAATACATATTTTAACATAGCACACATTGACAACAGTTCAACGCAGTGAAAGTGAACTCGTACAATTTGAAATATTGATTAACATTTTCTCGAAATATGAGTAATTAACTCCATTGTAATTTGTATTCGAATATATTATCTCATGAAAATTGGAACAGGAATACTGTTTCATGAGAGGTTGCCCTCTTGAGGTCACCCCCTTGAAAGTTTCTGATTGTGCTGATTTAAATTACAAATTAAATAAATTTTGCCATGCAGTATTTGCATTAGATATCTGGCTGTTCGGGAGACGCAGCGTTCTAGGCACATTTGACAAAATTTCGCCCGTCTCTCTGCAACCTTACTCAGAACGATCTATAAGATCGCAGTATGACAGCCGAAAGTTTCGCAACTCGGACACGGCGTCACACGGACACCGAGAATATACTGACTCCGGCCGCAGACGCCTACATAGAATTGCATTGTTTACCTATAAAGTAAAAAACATTCGAATTCATTTATGATATAATATTTTTTAATTGAAAGATAGGCACTTGGAGTACCTACATTATGAAACGATGATGACATGACGGATATTAATACACGAGTGTGATATTACGATACGAGCGAGGAACGAGCGAGTATCGTTAACTTCACACGAGTGTATTAATACCCATTACATCGAGTTTCATACGGTACTTTTTCTACGTCTTACAGTATCTTTCATAAATTAAACTTTTACATTGAATAGTTTCGGGGCAGTTGACATTCAGGATTCAACCAAGGCTCACATAGCGGACAGCTACCCTATTTGCCGCAGTTACCTTTGGTTCACCAGTCCGCCTGCGTGAGAGTACAAAAGTTGCGTCAATAATTTCGAAGTCACCATTTTCGCTTTTTCTCTTATTTCTAGAGGTGCCAACTCATCCTCTGATTCACTAGACATTTCAAACTAAAAAAAATTGGCCCGTTTTTAAGGTTGAACACACGGCAGCAACATATAACACACATCCCTCTATCCCTCTACCTTTACCACTGCAATAGTCAAATAGGATCAAGTGGGGGGGTGTCAAATAGGATCAAAGTGAATTTACGATCCAATTTATTTTAAATAGTATTCCACGCAAAAATTACTGATAGTAAAAGAAATTAAAACTGATAAACATAATATAATATTAAACGCAATTTTAATGTACACAATCGAACAACACATTTATTATAAAGATTTACAATGATTAATGAAGTGTCAAAATTTGGTTTGTAAACTTCTTTGTGATTGATCAAGAACCTGTATCATAATGAAATCTGTATCGTAATGAGTATCATTATGCAACGGGTTGCAGTCAAGTATTAAAATCTCATACCGTTTATTTAATTATAAATAACAAATATATGTACAATTTACAATTGTCATCTGTTAGAATCGCGTATGCAATTAATGCATTCCACAAGCTTTATCAGGTCAAATCAGTCGTATTTTTAAAACGGAAATTTCAGACGAGAAAATCTTTAACGATGAAGCTCTGGTTTGGACTATTTCGTGACGTTCTCTCCTTTCCACACGCCGCCCGTGACATTTAGTTGCACCGTGACGCAGGCAGTCCCGTCCATAACGCACTCACACGTCCCCGCCAGCGCCCACGCTCTCACTCGCCCCGCCCACGCATGCACGCACAGAAGCGTTGACAACGCGTTAATCACCGGCGCACCGGCGCGGCGCAGCGCGCGACTAGAGGACCGGGGCGAAGTGAGCCCTGGGGGCGGGCAACGTTTATGTAGGAGCGCTCAGGCACCCGAGGGAGGCTGTGAGGGATATGCAGGAGTGGGAAAGACAAAAGTAGTTTGGAATGGAGGGAAGCGGAGAGGAAGAGAGGAAGAGAAATAGAGGACTAGAGGGAGCTAGAGGGATAGTGAATATGAGTAAGGGACAAGAAGAGAAAGGGTCGGAGCGAGGGAAATGCTGGAGAGATACAGTGATGGAGGACTGGAGGGTTAGAGAAATGTGAAAAGAGAGAGAGAGAGAGAGACAGACAGAAGAGATTTAGGGATAGAAAATGAAATTGACGGAGAGAGTGAGGGAGGGAAAGGGAGGGTAAAAAACTTGAGAAATTACGCAGAAAGTTAGAGAGAGTGAATAGATGGAAAATAGCGAAAAAAGAAATGCGAAAATAAACAAACAGGCCATGGATACAGAAGAAAAAATATGGAAAATGATACAATAATGCAAAAAATGAATAGGAGTAGTCTAAAGCAAAAAAAGTCCTCGTGAATAAGGACAAGAAATTACGAGTTAATCAACGAGAGCACAAGAGACATGTGAAAGAAAAAAGAACGAGGTTAATAAGAGAATATTTTCTGCCACAAAATAAGGGAAATTCACACAAAATAAGGTTCTTGTATAGTGTTATTCTTTTAGGAGATATAAAAGAGTGACGAAGGAATAAAATGTTTACTTTAATGACAAAGAGAAAGGTCGAGGAAGTTAAAGTTACCTCCGCCCTTTAAAAGTGTAGGATTCCACGAATCATTTGAAAAAGGAGGAGGAGAACTGACGACGCGCTGAGACTGAAAGGGAAAATGGCGAGACGTTGCAAACAAGAGGAAACAATCTAAATGATAAGCAATAGTAAACACAATTTGGAAGAGTAAACAAATATTTTAAATGTAGACAGTAATTGACTAGGGCAGAATAGCGAATTCACGCGGAGAATGTCAGGGTGACGGAGAGAGTACGGCCAAAATGGAACACAGGTACACGATGATGGAAACAACGTTGATTGAGGAATTACGTGCGTATAAAGGCGGTCACTAATCTGTGAAAAAGCAACAATAAATATGCGGAAGTGGGAAGTAAATAGAACTCTAGATATGAAGGTGACTGCATCTCAGAAGCAGATATAAAGTAGCAGGATCTAATGAAAGGAATGAGCTGTCCGCTGAAACTGTATCAAAAGAAAAGATGTACTGAGCGAAAAGAAACTTTGGAGTAACAGAGAATGATACGGGAGAACTTACATCTCCATAAGAGGAAAGGAGGGCAATGAAGCAAGAGGTTGAACAAAAACGAGAGCACACGAATAGCTAGAGCAAGTTTAGATAGGGCACGAGTAAACACCTTCCTTAATAGCAAAAAGGAAGGTCAAGGCGGACGGAGGTGATTTAGAGTGGGCAGGGGCGGGGCTGGGACAAATGAAAACAAAAGGCGACAAAAAAGGAAACGATCCGGGTGAAAAAGATGGAAACGAAGGAGAGGACAAATGTGGGAACGCGCGAGCCGAGGCCGGGAAGACACCACTCGTGTGAGGACGGCAGCGGAGGCGGACAGGGCGGCGCGGGGGCGAGAGCGTACGGGCGGACGCGGGCGAGGCAACGGCGTCCGCCCCCGCCCCGTTCCGACCCGTCCCAACCCATCCGCCTCCACCGCCGCCGCCGTCCTTCCCGCGCCCGCCGGCAGCGGCTTCGGCGGCGCCCCAGCGAACAGACGAGCGACGGCGGGTGACGCCCACCGCGGTCGCCATGGAGACGGGGTGACGCCCACGCCGCCCCATTTGCCCGAGCGCTGGCGCGGGCGCGGGCGCGGGCGCAGCCACGGACACGGCGCAGCGAGCAGCCAGCACTCCGCGCGCCAGGCGCCAGCAGCTCGCTCACCCGCAGCCACCAGGCGCAGCACGAGGCACGGCGGGGCGGGGACGCAACGCCCTCACTTTCCTCTCCCTCCCCTTCCTCGGAAAGAATCATAGTAATAATAATAATAATAATAATAATAATAATAATAATAATAATAATAATAATAATAATAATAATAATAATAATAATAATAATAATAATAATAATAATAATAATAAACGCCGATCCGGTGACCAAGATCACTAAGGAGTAGTGTCGTAGTGATCTTGAACCGAAGGGTCGCGGGTTCGATTCCCTCCTCGGGGATGGTTGTATTTGTGTTCGTCCTTTCACCACTTATCATCATAGAGGTTGCTAATGATCTAGATGTTGATGTGACCTTAAATAACAAATAATAATAATATCAACCCATGGGTAATACCTACACTTTTCCATTCCCTCGGAATTCTCAAGTGGTCATGCACAGACCTGAACTGGATAGACTAACTAGAAGGCTGCTAACTAAATTTCGTTGGCTTCTAGAAACTCCTCTGTCAAGTGTTTATACCTACCCATAAGAGAAGGAGAGGGAAGGGACTGAGGGACATTTTAACGACTCAACAGAACCCAAGAATGTAAAATAAAGCAAAAGTTTCTGTTTTGTAAAGATGGCTTAATGAAAATGGCTGTACACGCGGATGATGGATACACTACATTGAATTGGAGTGCCTTCAACACGAGAAACGCGACCTGCTGAAGAAACAATACTGGCAACAACAAAAACGACAGTCGAAGAAGATCTGGAGTACTTGCAACAAAAGAGATAGTGCACGTCGAAGTTCCTAAAGCTATCCATGAACCTCATTTTGAAAGACCATCCTCAATGGCTTACAGATGCGACTGCAATTGCTTATAGATAGCAATCTGTACGCAGAATCTGAAAGATACATAATGGCAATCAAAGATAGAGTATGTCGAACAAGAAATTATGAGAAACACTGCATGAGCTTGCCCGTGATAGACAGGTGCAGGAAATGCGGCATTAGTGGTATAACAGACGAACGTACAGTGATTGAATGCACCGCACTTTTCGATAACTTATACTTGGAAAGCACAATTACCGGACAAGATCCATCGAACACTATCAATCACGGAATGTTGAATGTTGGATCGCCATACTATAAATAAAACCCACTATCATAACTAGAGGGAGGGAGTGTTATTATTAGCTGGGAAAGGTTCAGAATATCAGTTAAACAGTGGCATTCAATAGAGAAGACAATCTTAATTCATAAAACAAGAACCGAAACCAATGCACTACCCAATACGCATTTCTGATTTCGTCCAAACCGCACCACAAGCCATCAGCTGTTAAGAGTAACGGAGTACATCGTTGAAGGATTACACAACCGAATGTATGTCAGTGAGGGATTTCAAAGTTAGTATCAGGAGTACTAAATCAAGAGCACACATAATCAAAGCCGGCGTGCCACAAGGTTCCCCACTATCTCCCTCATTGTTTAACATGTATATTGCAGACTACTCAGAATTGACCTACTCAGAAATAACATTTTACGCCGATGATACTGTATTACTTAATGCAAACTCAAATATTACCAACGCATGCAAAGACCTCAAGTTGGACTTAAACGAATGTGTCAAATGGACAATGAAATGGAGGATTGCCATATACTCTACCAAATGACAGCCTAAAATATTCTCATTTAAAAAAGTACATCAACCACGACAAATTAAAATTAATAATTCTGCAATTCCATGGCTTCATAATGATACTCCCGTTAAATATCTGGGTGTATTACAAGATAAAAATTAACATGCAAAGTCACATTCAGGAAATAACAAATAAAACATACGCAGAAATTAACAACCTTTACCCCTTAATAAATAACAAGCCATCGCTTAGTCTGGGATGCTCATTATCCATATTTCAAACGATAATACATCCTTCATTAACTTACGCCTGTCAAATTTGGAACAATATAGCAAATTCACGTCTGAAGAAACTACAAATCATCCAAAAAGTACTTAAGAAAAGCTGTACAAGCCCCATGGTTTATTCCACATAAGCAAATACACAGAGAATTAAAACTCCATGCCATTAATTAATACATTCAACAGATGAGAAACAGATTTATCACTCTTCTTCCGTATTGTACAAGTGCGCAAAACTTTAATCTAGGCAAAAATGCATCCATTCCAAACCGCAGTATCTCCCGATACCCCAAAGACTCTCGTAAATTAGAATCAATCCACTCCCACATTAACCAGTTCCGCTGACGAAAACGTTAAATAACTAATGATAAAAAATTAAAAGAATCTCTTCTGAATTACTGCTTTGCAGACTTTGTTTACAAAGTAGTCGTGTGGCCCTCCTCAAATACTGTTAGCCGTAATGCCAAAATTATGAGTGTTTATAAACTTAGCGTTATTATGAGTATTAAAAACCCCTGTAAGGCATATTCTTTCGAACAGGCAGAAAATAAATGTAAAAAAAAATAAACACAAGAAACAAGCCGCGCTTGTCGGTATATCCCTGTCCTTAACACACAATCTAAAAGACATGGACCGAAAAAAGGACTAAATATTAAGACGTTGCTATAGAAATAAAATAACTTTGGTAACTGACGGAAGGGACAACATATTTTTCTTTTGATATTTCGGTGACATAAAGGTGTAGTTGCGAAAAAATCTAGAGAAAATGGGATTACCTCAACGAATCCTGATTTACAGACAAAAATAAGTGATTATGCAAATACGTCAACTAATTCGCCAGTTCGTGAACTACTGAGGTTACCAATACAGGACTTCAGTATCAGAGTGATGTTTCTCTGCTCAGTGACAGCTCATTCCTTATAGACGTAAGAATGGGGAAATTGGGCCCATCACAAATTGCTGAAAAATAGTATGAATAATAATAATAATAATAATAATAATAATAATAATAATAATAATAATAATAATAATAATAATAGTAATAATTTAATCTAAATGCATTACATATTATTTAAATGTAATTCACGTGCATTGTTAATAATTCACAAAATGTTTTGGATCATGGAATTTGGGTTGTTTTGGTCAATGTTTGTAAATTGTAACATGAGTTCTAATGCAAGTTTCAGTGCGCCTGAACTGATAGTCACACTTCTTAACCACTAACTTAAACACTATCGGCGCAGAGCCCCTGGCCGCAATGGTACCTAGTGGTGCTGAAACAGCACGTCCTTTCTCGCCCGTATTTTCACAGAAAATTACGCGAAAAGTTCTCAAATTTTCAAAAAATTGTACATCATATTATTTCAAAATCTATTTTTAAAGAATAGATTTAATTAAGGGTTAATCTCTATTTTTAATATTTTAGTTGTAGGAAGTCCCCGAAAAAATCTTGAACTTTTACAATTTTCAAAAAATCAGGATTTTCAACGAACATGAGTCTTGCACCATTATCGTATACGGCCACTACCCAACAACAAAATATAATAAAAAACGATGGAGAGTTTTTTTTTGAAATTTTTGAAAACATACCAGGGGCTTCATGTAAAGTACCCCCAAAATCAAAATATCGGTATCAAATTGAAGGTGCATCAACCAAATCGATTGGGGAATATCAATACTGGAGAAAAACGACTGAACAGTTTAGCCGTTAGCGTTGTTCACGGCCTGACGATAAGACAGACGGGTCATCCAGACGGGACATCCAGACGGGACATATAGACGGGACATATAGACGGGACATATAGACGGGACATATAGACGGGACATACAGACGGACAGACGTTTTGCCGTATTCGGTTTTTTTTGCATTTAATATTTTCTTCGTACCAAAGCGGAAGAGGAAAAGTGCACAGCAAATGTATTTTATCCAATATTTCTTGTATTAATTTTCTTTTTTGCTGTCTGATTAATTAGAAAACAAGCAAACATTTTTATTTAAAATACAGAGGTTGGTATTCATTAAGTTCTTGCCTTTCTACAGTACATAAGAGGCAATGAACCCTTCGACGAATATTGAAACAGATATTAGAGAAAGTGATACGGTTACACTTTGATGAGTGTATCAAACGTCATGAACATCACGCATGACGAACATCTCGATACAACTACCCGTCTCGTATGACAATGTTGCCACGTAACAGAACACTTACCCTAGAATTAGTTGTCACCTGAAACAACCACCAAGTCGCCCATTAAAATGATTCGAGCTTCTTCCATCTTCATTACCAACCCCACTCTCACACACACACACACATACACACACACACTCGCACGCATGCATGCATACATACACACACATACGCATCAGGTGCCGTAACGGCAACAGGCCCGAGAGACGCCAGCAATTCAGCTCACACATGCGCATTCTTCGCCAACCATTCATCCACTTGAGAGCACAATCGCGCGGACGACCCCTTCGCCCCGGGAGGCCGCGCCCGGGCACCGAGCCCGCCATTCTGCTACGCGCCCCTTCCCCTTCCCCTTCCACACATCCACACTCTCACACACACACGCACGCACGCGCTGGCAGACGTTATGTGACGACGGAGTCCCCGCGAGAACCCCGAGCGTCGGCCCAGGGCGGGGAGACCGGTCTCTTCGCCGCGCACTGCGGTCTTCGGGAGTGGCCGGCCTGAAACCTGAGTCCCCTGCTGCCCGCACCTGGGGGAACCCCGTGGCCCGTCCCGTGCACCCTTCTCCGCCGCCGGCTGGTCTTCTCTTCTCTTCTGCGAAGCTCGCGGCGCCGCGCACCGGGCGGAGGGGGAGGCGGCGGAGTCTTCTTTCGCGAACCGAAGGCTGGAGGGTGGAAGGTGGATGGTGGAGGGTGGTTCCAACCCCGTGAGGAAGGACGGGCGCTCGGAGAGGGGGGGGGCGAAGACGAAGGACCCGCTGCTGCTCCCGAGGCTATCTGGGTCACCGCATCGGGAATATCGCGACGCGCTCGCTGGCTGCCGAACGGCCGGAAGCGGTTCGATCGATCGACCGCCACGCGACTGGAAAGGCGCTTCGTGGGCCGCCGCGCGCAAAGTGCAACGCGCGCCCTCCACGTGCACCCGCTTCCAGGTGAATCCCATTCTTCATCGCTCGTCTACCGGCGCGGCTCCTAATGCGCCTCTTAACAACGGGCGGTTGGAGATCGAATCTGTACTCGTGACCCGGCGATTGTCTTCACAGTCGGCCAGTGGTTCGGGGCTGCCTTTAAGTATGCCTGACGTTACGATATTTTTGAGAAGAAACTTCGAAGGCTAATTGCGCGATGGTAGCGTGTGGCTTGATGATGCGAGTGTTAGGAAAGTGATGTATTGTTAATTGCCGCAGTCGGACACTGATACATCGATGCATCTAATGAGTTGAACACTTAGAACCCCATGATTTGCAAATAGATCTAAGAAGGCGTGATAAAAGGGCGATAATGTCAAGAATAATAAAAGAGAATAGGAAAGGTACTCTGTCGTAACTTTTATCCCAGCAATTATCTCGGCCTTACATTATGCAGCCTAACGTAACTGCAAGTGAAAACGGTACTTCCGATTAGAAAGGAAAGCAACGATCGCGTTTCGTTTGGTTGTAGTTGTGTCGAAAATTATATTCACTTCATACTGTTTGAATTCACGATCACAATATTAATTATGAGACTAGTTCACTTATTCTATCTAATTCTGTACCGTACTTGCGTAGCAATAGTGTAATTACGCGTTCCATGGCCCTGATGAGGGAACAATAAAGTTCCGAAACAATGGCAAACTAGGATTTTAATTAAATGACCAACACCCATGAATTATTCCAATGATATTCACTTTATTGCTTCCGAATTTTCTTATAGAGAGAATTTCATTTTGAACATCGTAGAGCTATATTAGAACATTCTATACTATGTATATTTTTACTCTCAACTCTTCATAGGTTAAGCACATTTACTTCAAAAACTTTCACATTTTCTATTTATATTTGCAGCTCATAAGAATATTAGCGTAATTGTTTTTTAAAATAAAAAAATCAAAAAAGGTGTTAACATAAATAAGAATTTTTCGTTATGTTTAATTATCATTCAATAAAGATTTCGTTTTTAAAAAAGTACGAAATCCGGATGATCAGCAGTATCTATTTTCACAAGTAAAATTCTAAATATTAGTTTTATTGTTATAAAACTATTATTTATTAATGGTATTTCTACGTGTTCCTAAATATTTGTAAAGGAGTTGCTATGGAAAGGATGAAACGTAATTGATATATTTACTTAGTTATTCATTCATTCACACATTTATTCATACATACATTCTCTTTTTGTGCAGAGTAATGTAGTGAAGAGCTAACAGTAATAGATTTACTTACTGGCTAAGATCGCACTCAGGTGAGAAACCATCTTTAACAAACCTAACTTCTGCGTGGATCGCATCAGGGTACTGACCTACGAGCTTCAAATACCCTTAATACCGGTCATTATCTCCTTACGTCAACCACAATCACTGGCTCTGAAGCGTGATCTATGCGCTTTTCAACCGCACTAAATGAAGAGGAATTGGATGGACGTCTGGTCGACGGCTGAAACGTCGCGTGGCAGCCGCCACAGAAAACCAATCAAGCTGACAATGCGGCCGTTGGCATGGTAACCGTGAATTTGCCGACGCTCTGGCGACCGAAATGAAGGGTTGGAGTGTCGTGTGAAAGGGACGAGAGCCGGGGGCGGGGCGCTGGTGTCGTGTTCCGAAGGACCCTTGCAACCCCCCGCTGGCTGTCCTTCGGCCTCTAGACGTCTGTCCGTCTGTCGTCTCAGGTCCGCCGCGGACGGCGGCGTCTCCCAGGATGCAGGGGTGCACAGGGGCAAAGAAGACGAGTGACATCAGCACCGTTGTTTCCCAGATATTAATCCTTTTGCGCGGGGGATACCGTATTGCTCAGTGGGGAAAAGAGAGAGATTTAACTTCGTAGGAAGAATGTCAATTTATACACAAAATGGATTAATTTTGAAACATATTCACAAAATTTCTCGAAGTGCATTGCATTGAATAATGATTATAATATTCGTAAACTTTTAGAAATTGACGAGTTTATCTATTGTTCGTTGCAAACTCAAATCCGTGATAAAATTATAGAAAAGGCTCTACTTTCCCAAAGCAGAGAACACTAATACACAAAACAATTGCTTTTTAAACAAGGGAATAAAGCAAAGCGTAATCAAAACAGGACAATTGTACAATATGACACGATATTCGTAATTAATTTAGGAGCACGCAGAAAATGTTTAGACGGACATTGTAGAATAATACAATAGGATGCTATGAAAATTGTGATTTTAGAATGCAATGTATAACATTACCGATAGATCATAAAAATTGACGAAACTATGACGCAAAAATACTTCAACCATAATCCAACCATTAATTAATATTTTTCCTTCTGGAATTAATTAATCAAAATTTTGATTACTTATTCAATGTTATAATGTTCAATTTATTTCATATTCGTGGCCGGCAAAATCCCAGCATCCAAACAAAGAATAATACAACAAAAACTGCGATACTAAAACTATCATAAAAGCTGTATAAGTTAACATATTCCTAATACACAGACTCCATAATTTTGTAAATCTTACAACGTTGATGAATGTTAATAGCATAACATAAACAATATCTTAGTGTGAAAATTTTCAGCATTTAGATAATTGAAATTTGTTGTTAATTTTCAATTATTCATTATATAATTTCATCTTTTGGTTACATCTTATGCCGCAGAACAAGAAACAGTTTATCCGTTAGTTATTCAACACATTAAGTTAAACTAGTTGTACACAATAATAATTCATAACAGCTCTATTTTCATTATTGAGTTTTCCTCATTCACATAAAAAAATAAAATGTGCATTTCAACAAAGGTGACTGTGGTTCTACACCAAAATAACAATACAACACACAGCAACGCCGACAATTCTAAAGCATTCTACTATACACACTTCAATAATTTAAATATACTGGATGATGTTGCAGTTGCGTGGCAGTTTAACGACGGTGCTACGTAAGAATAAAACTGATATGTTAACAAAAAATAAAAATAGAATGCAAATCAAGACACTAGGGGGAAACAAACAGATTATTATGGGGGAGAATATAAAATATGCAGTAATTATTTACGCTACATCTCTACCAGTGCGGCCTGGGGTAACTGGGGTAGCAAGACACGCGCCCTTTTACAATCGTTATTATGGTGCTGTTCGCCGAGATGTTACAAGTAACGTAAACACAAGGGGGAAGCCGTCATTGGAGAGGGATGTAGACAGGACAGTGTGTGCAGGATACACAGCCAACATATATCTCGCAGAGACAGGAAGAGTGTGTATTAGAATTCAAGACAATAGATTCCCGTGATCTCCCGCGTGCTAGCGCAGCTAGACATGCTATCTAGCGCAGAACCTATAAGTTTAGTTCAGACAATTACAAGGATTTTCTTAGAAACACTTTCTTTTTCTTAACGGGGATTATTTTTTAAATTTCATTCGAGGAACTATCTATTGCAAAGAAGAATTGGGCATAAAATATTTGAAGATGAATTGGGCATAAAAAAGAAAAATTGTAGCAAATTTTTTCCTGAACTCTGCTACCCATCCTTCCGCATTTTCAGATTTTCGTGTTACTTAAGGATTGAAGGATTGAAAATATGGATTTGTCATAAGTAGTATGTATTGAAATAAGATTGTTATTTCAACTTCGTTTAAAGGGGTGTCATACCACAGGGTATTATTGGGATCTTGGAAACTAAACACTATAAGAATAAATTAAGATTAAACAAAGAAAATTTGCATATTTTCAGCGAATAGTTTTATTGTTAGTGAGAATAATTAATACCTCATGAAAAGAAAAATGCAGAAAGATAATGACAATAACTATGTGTCTCGCCCTTAGTTATTATTAAATGTTTATTAACATTAAAATTGTTTGCTCAAGATCCCATTAATATCCTGAGATACAAAAAAAACATTAAATGGAGTTTAAGTAATAAACAATATTACTACAATACATACTTATGACACATCTTATTCTCAATCCTTTAAGGAAAGAAAGAAAAAAATCTGAAAATACGGAAGGATGGAAAGCATAGTTCCGGAAAAAATGTTCCGGTGAATATTTGGAATATGTTTCGTATCATCAAATACTAAAACCAGCTTCCTTTCCCCGAGCGCGCGATTACTGGTGGAACGCTGCGTGACCTTGTGTGGCGGACTGTTATATTCAAAATACCCGTTAAACAGGAGACGCAAAAAACTTACTCAAAAGAATGCTTATCTAACATATGACACTATGTATATCATTGACTTCGTCGTTTTACGCTCGTCATGATAGAATGAAAAAATATGTATTGTTCAGTTTGAAAAAACAAAGTTACCTCAAATATCTCGTAAAATACAAGTGATAAAATATAGATGAACACACGTATCAATTAGCCCCATTCCCTCATGTACTTTCGTGAAAACAACATTGCAATACCTTCAACCGTTCAAAAGTTACAGAAGCTGCTAAAGTGACGTGACTCACTCTGCATCCTGAATGTGTGTATGTATGTATGTATGTATGTATGTATGTATGTATGTATGTATGTGTGTGTATATATATATATATATATATATATATATATATCTTTTTATTTTTTCTATGCTTAAATAAACGAAAATATTGACGTAAAATGTGCCAACTACAAAACAGTCGTCATGAAACAATATTATCTCATGGAAAAAATTTTATACATAATTTTTTGTAACATTAAAGATAAGTTCGAAAAACCTTATTACGATATTTATAATTACACCTTCCTTGTTATTGTTTCGGCTACGATGATGTTTTTAAATTTATGTACCTAAATCTTCTAAAGCTGTAATTCATTTCACAAATGATAGAAATCGATTCAATTTTGATTGAAGGCCAGAATCTCTCACATTAATTTACAAATATTGTAAGAAAGATAAACTCATGATTACACGACAGTGCGGTGAGTGCAATCGCTTTACATTGACCAGGCTCTTAGTTAATAAAGAAGAAATTGCATCATCTATTAACGAATCTTCCATCACGCCCTTATCTTCTAATATCAAGTGCCTGTCATTTCAGATCTTAAAATACACTTCTTTAACGAATTGTAAATGCTACTCAAAAGAAGGGAAAATAAACGACCTGACCAAAGAAAGATATCAGCTACACTGGCCGATGCTAGAGGAGTCAGTATAGTATAATACAATAAATGTAATCAAATGCATTCAGGCATTTTTAGAAGGTTACTCAACGTACTTTAAACATTTCAATTACAATATACTGAAGCACAACCTAGATGTGCTCATTGGGCTTGAACCCCTCTCTCCAGAAGCCAATGTCACATCGCAAATATAGTTTGTACTTATTTTAGAAAGTAACAAACATAATTCAATATCTCGATTGAATCAGTTGTAAATCACTATAAATAAAAAACTAAAAATAATTTTAAATGCGGAATAAATGAAAAATGCTTAAAAAACATTAAGTTTGTTTGACATTACATGCTTTGCTCCCCCCTAAAAAACTCCTAGTTGCGCCACTGCCAATCGAATTTTAAATTATCACTGAAAATGGGAAAAGTTTCCAAAGTTACAGATTTTTTCAAGGATTGAGCTGGTAGATACAAACTAAAACAACCGTTTGCACAAGAACAATACTTTTAAATTGGCATAATCAGTCCAGTGATGTTGGAGTTAATATGTTGGAGAAGGCTGCCGAGTAAGGTCATCTCAGTTTATTAACAACTCCCTAAATCCAAGGCCCCCATCCCACATCACATAGCCTTTTCTCGCCAATAATTTCTATTCTACCATACCCCTCATTAATCAAGATAGACATTAATACAGAAAAATATAATGAAAATCTAACCAGAAAAAAAACAGATATCCTAACCATTCTTTTCTGAATAGTTTTTCAAACTTAATAATTTTTAGAGGTGCTCGGTGAGTTCCCTCGTCAATTGAAGCTCAGATTACATTTAGTTTATAAGAAATTAGATATAAGTCAATAATACAAATGAAAAGTTAAATGTAAACTGAACTTTGTACGTCAATTCTACATAAAATTTAAAACAAAATTCAAGTCTTGTTTGATACAATTTAGAGGTCAAGTGTGTTCTCTCCCTATATGTGTGAGTATGGGGGGGGGGGTGCCGGGGGAGAGAGACATCGGCGCGATATGGCAATCAATGGTGACCCACTCATTGATGCAGTCTATCGGCTTTGCATATCAGAATTGTCAAGTTGCCTAAGCAACGTACCAGTCATAGGTGTGTTGTAACCAAACGTATGCCCGCTGTTACGCCTACTTGTGTGGAAGGAAGCTTCTTAACCTTTGTATTATTATTTCATGAACCTTCGAAAAAATGTTCTTGACTTCAAACGTGGATAGCTTAAAATTCTTTTTGGGAAGTAATTTAATGAAGCGATATTGCAGTTGTTGCATGATTATCTGAAAATAGATTGAAATAAAATTTATTGAGGGGAGAGCGATGTATCTGATGATAGGTTAGTTTATATGAATGGTATGTTTAGCTCTTTATGACATTGGTGTTTACAATGAAACACGGAGCGCGTTTTTCACGTATGAGAAATCTATTTTGTACTATTGAAGTTTGATAATACTGGTAATTTAGACATTGATCCCGATAGGACATGTGTACAACATTATGGACCTAATCATCACTTTATAAAATGTAACAGAGTTTGTAAGGGGTATGCAGCTGTTGAAGTTCATATGAGAATTCAGTTGGGTTTTTCCAAGTTTTCTTTCTACAATTTACAACGTAACACGCATGTTCTAATGCGATCTGTAAGAGATGCTGCGTACTTAGCTGAAACTTCCAAATAAACATTACATTGCGTCCTGAGGAAATTACTGAAATGTGGATCGAAACGTTCAGATTTGGCATGGAACATTTCTCCTGACAGTGAAGACAAACACCCAAACAAAAATGTAGTTAAAAAACTTGCTCAAAAAAGACTTGCCAATATCATATACATACACACATATACTTGCACAAAAACGGGTATCCGTATACATTCGTAAATGCTCGTAGTATGTGTAAGAACACATAAAAAAATGGAAAACATTATTACCATTATACGTCGCATAGTTCCACGCAATCGAATCTAGAATAATGCACTAAACATTCCAGTCATATTTCGTATTGTTCAGTCAGTCGTATTGAACTGAACTTCGTTTACGGTGTGTTTCTGCTTATCGCAACACTTCGCAAGTGAATGGCCAGTCGCATGGGAAACCTTCGCAAAATCTATTTCTTCAAGGTGTTGCTCATAAATTATTTTCGGAGTACGTTGAATGATATGCTGCTGCAATGTCACAATGCTTCAGCACAAATTAATATTGTGATATTGTTCTTATTCTTGGTTTTAAATACCATAATTTCACAATGCAACAATCCAAAAATAGTTTAATAATTTAATAAAATTTTGTTCGACATTTGATTAATCTCATTAAATCAGTTATAATAAACAATTAAAATGCAAACAAATACTAAAAGTAAAAGTAAATGAATTTATTACAATAGCAATTGCACCAAGAAATGAAGAAAAAAACTTTAATTGTCCCTTTTCTCGATGTCCTAAAACCTCGCCTCCGAGAATAATCTTAAAATATATTTCTGTACAGAACATTTCCCTTTCAGATATCGAAACACTCTTCCATTATTTTGAATTTGCGTTGCGAGTGTTGGGTAAGGTCAATAGATAACGAAAAGGGAAGTTGAAACTCGCATAAATTTCAGTACAGCACATTCCTCAGATTTTGACGCGCATTTATGTCCTTTTTAGTATAAAACTACATTTCATAATTATTCAATTTAACCACACTGCCACTACGAAAAAATATAGTAAATTTATTTCCATTCTCATATGTAAATTTATATAGTTTATCTTTCTATATTCTGCCATCGGGCAACATTAGCCCGTGTTGAATAACGTTTCTATCTATATCCTTTATTGATAATTGAAGACTAAGAAATACTACTTTTTGAAATGTGAATAGTCATTCATACAGTAGGTCTCTTAAAGAAATAGTAGCAACGTATATCTCAAAGAAGCCACGCGATATCGCGACGGTAACAGACCTTGAGGCGACACCGAAGCAGCAAACACTTACGTTTCTACTAGAAAACATGCAACTGGAAACACAGGAAGGCTTGATTTTTTAGGATAGAACCCTATAAATAAAAAATGGAAGCGTTATTTATTAAAGTTGCAAATTATTTATACATTTTGAAATGCGTTATCACGCAAACTGTTTTACTTCCTAATGATCCGCATTGAAAACAATAGAAAAGTCTAAGATAGATGTTTATGATACGAGCGGTAAAAGTGACATTTTATTTTCTCGAATAGGAAAGTTTGCCACACGAGGCCAATAGAGCGAGTGGCGCTATCCTACCAGTAAAATAAAATCACTATTAGTAGTAGTGCTAAAAATAACCTTTTAGCCCACCATGCGTGCCCGGAAGGAATCGCATTTACTAATGGCTATTTTTTGTATCTTTGACAAACGTTTTTTACCTGTTCCTCTAGTTTTCTGCAAAAAAAAATTCATAAGTGATTTTGATGTTATGAACATTATTATTATTATTATTTTAAAATTAGTATAACAATTTCAAAGTATTCCATTTTGTGGATGTCCCTTGGAAGTAAAAAGCGAAGAAGAAACGGGAGGTTAAAACGCTAACTGCAACACCTGTTAGATTTCAACCCAGTTGTGTAAACTCCCTTTTTTTCGTGTTAGATGCAACTGATGAATGTGGAAAGTTTTTCGCATGGTGTACAAGCATCATTTAACCCGGTGGTGACCGAGAAAATTCTTATCGGTTGCTACGGTTTCCCGAAAACTGTGTCAAGTCCACCTGAGCTCGACCACAGCTATCTACCGGATTTCAGTTACAGCGTGAAACAATGAAGGTTAACGTGCGTGTTTCGTAATCCATTCTCAAGACATCCGCTTCATTCGGATTCTCACGCTTTCTGAAAGCACCTTAAACATTTTATGACATCCTACATTCCGCAGCTCAATGGTTATTTGCGAAACGCATTATCGCAGCATTTTCCAGCCGCTCTTTCTTAAAGATTCCGCTCGCTGCCCGCCTGATTCGATTCTCTCGCATCAAAAATTCGCACAAACCACCCGAGCCCGCTCTGTATACCCCTCGCGGAGATCGCAGGTATTATAGACTTACCTTGTTCATCGTGTTCCTTCCCTTTGGCGCAGCGTTGGGCGGCGGGGGGCGGGGCGCAGGGGTCGGGCGGCGCAGGGGGGCGCCGGTCGGGGGGGGGGGGAGCACGGAAGGGCGGCGGGAACATTGTGGGCCCCGCACACGCCCAGCGCTCGGAGAGGGAACCTCGCACAATGCGGAGCGAAGAAGCAGAGCGAGAAACGAAACTCGACACGAGCCGCGCAGGGCGGGGTGGGGCGCGGTGGGGTGGGGCGGCAGGACGCCTCCGTCGCGGAGGGGGTACGTGCAGCCCCGAGAACCCCGCCGGAGGAGGAGACGGCCGCGAGTCGCGGTTTACCTTCGTCAATATTTGCAAAATTATCTGCTAATAATACTTGTTAGTGATACGAGTTTCATTGGGCTGGTATCACTGCGGTGCAGCGTCCCGACTTTTCTCGGCAGCAGCACCAACGTCATTTCGTCAAAACACAGTGATATCTCGAAAATTCTCATTTTTTTAGTACAGTGAATAAGAATTTAGAATAATGTTTTGAATATTTTTATTAGTGAAATTTTCCAAAGGGGAAATTTTTATTAGGGAAATTTTCCACCAAATTTCACGAGATATCAGGTATATAAAGTATCATACTGTTTTGGACAAATGACAATTTTCTGATGTGTCGCTTGTAATCCTGATCAATCAGCATAACATTCTAATCATTAACTACTCACAATCCACAATCTATTTCATTCTTACATGCATTCGTGAACGATAAAATGAAACCGGGCAGAAGTGGGGGCAAAATTTAAAAATGTAAACAGAAACTGTAAACAATTGTGAATCGAATTAATCCTTGTTATAGGTGACATACCTGAGATTCATAAACTGTCACCCCCCCAACAGTACCAGAATTCCTCACACCGTCATCATCACCGTTATCAGATCTGCTCTTCCGACTAGACATTTCATGAAGGGATTTGAAGAGCGTAGACCCTATTGTAATATTTTTTGCTAACATTATGTAAGATACCTTCTACAATATGAAAGCGCTGATGTCTTGCTAAAGTTCACTGACGAAGAACACGGCTGTCAAATGCCCAATATCCTCTGGACGAACCCACTTCAGTAGGGATTTGCAAAGCAACGGTAAGAAAAGTCGAAACATTTCTAATATACAATGTCAGCCGTCAATTGAAGCAAAAATCCGGGGAATGATAAAAGTAAATTGTAGAAGCAGAGACAGAAAACGGAAAAATGGAAAAAGTGAAAGACACTGAATTCAAATATACTACAATGTCTAGGAAGAGGATAAGTGTATTTTAGTGAATTCGGAAGATATGAAACTTAAATACAACCTAAGGGAATCAAAAGACGAATTCGTTTAAAGAGAGTGGAAAGCCCAAAAGCTAAGAAATGAACAATACGTGTAGAAAGCAGATGCATAACGAAAGTTTATAGAAATCGTAAGTAACAATAAAATTCGAAACAATTTTACGACAATAGAGAACGAAAGAGATACTGAAATACTGGAAAGAAATACTGGAAGTAGATATCCATACTCTCGTTTCAATTCAAGATCGAAAAGAGAACGATAAAAATGAGTGAGAAATGTTGGAGATAAGTTCAACAACCAAAGAAATTTAAGAGATAAACCCTGTGAAATTATTCCTGGTTTCCCGCAATATCCAGTATCTCTTAATAAAGTAAATCTTACATTATATATCCAGCGTATAGAGAACTCCGGGGCTATGATGAAAACGTGTAGAAAATTTGATGGATACTCAAGTGTAGCGTGCCACAAAACAAATAGTTAAAATTTTGCTGCCCTTCAGTAAGCTTTATTACTGTAGTCTCGCTCAGTAACTTTCACTTCATAACTAATATTTTCGGCGTATCAATTAAGGCGTATACTTAGGAAAATAAACATGTTTCTAGTCAGCCAGAAGCAATCATTGAAGATTCCACAACAAATGAGTCCAACTTTTCTACTACGCCTCTTATTTACAATATTCACTATCTCTCTGTCTACAATTTATTTTATACACATTTGCGTGGACCAAGTACTTAGGTTTTTCAAGTACTCAGGAGTGTAAAAATCTCCTCGCGAGTATAAAAATTGATTTTAAAAGATTTAATGCACGAGGTACTTACGGCAAGTTGAAGATAACTACGATTTACTTAAGTAGCAATGTTATATTACTGGAAATATACACAAGATTTAATAGATAATATAACATTACAATCAATTCAAGATGAATCATATAAGTCATAATTACCCCTCTTTTTCTCCCATCCATTAAGTATACCAAGATATTTTTTCTCAATTAAGGATATAGACATGATCCAGGCAAGTGGAAGGAATATGATCACATCTATATCACGATATATTCATCACATCACAGACATGAAGAGAATTCAAATTGCTACAACATTATCACCAGTGAAAACACCATAGAAATGGCTCAAGAATGAACACCGCGGAATAACAAGCAACACGGGACTTTTGAAGTCTTCATTCGTCAGACTAAGCACTGTCTCGAACGCAGCCGTTATCCGAGACCCATCGTTGAGAGTGCATCCCTTTCCCCACGTCCGGGAACCGCCCTACACATCACTGCAGCTAGGGTCCCGAGGCGCCGGCGCCACAATTCTGTTCGGCCCGGTTAACGCTGACCGCTGACTATCCCTCCGACAAAGGCACTTGCAGAAGAACCTTCCTGATGCCCATGAAATTTGTTTCCTTTGTGACAGGCAAAGTCTTGAATTTTTACTGTGTAGTACGTACATACATTGAACGCTGCTTATTGTAATCACTGTTATTGTTATCATTCAGTTAATGTTATAATTTTTATGATGTCCAGCCCGGACTGATATGACAACAACAAGAAAATTGTTTATTGTGATTAAAATTCGTTTGTGCTATCATTATTTTGAAACAATTTTAATTATGCACAGTTTTCAGACTCCATGAGTCGCGTCTAGCGAAAGACCACTCAGATACAATTTGTTGCTCGCATGAAGAATCCTGTGCATAGGCGAAATAGAATACTACGGAAAAACGATTTTCGGGAATGGATGTCTGTGGACAAGAACGTCACTACATTTGCTACATAAACAGAAAACGACATATGTAAAATGGGTACTGTTACAAACTTACAAGTGCAGGAGGAGAATGTGAAGAAGAAAATTACTGCTATGCTGTGCAAACGTCTCAATCTCCAACAACGGCTGGAATGAGGCAGTCATTAGAAATATTGTGACCGGGCGCACAGGTCAGTTGATTTTCAGAAACATTTTGAGTACCTTTGAGTATTAATGGAATTATCAGAAAAAACAGAAGCAGACGTTAATTGAAGGCTTCTTTTTAAATTACAGAAACCGTGATTTTTCTTAGTGAAGACATGAATTGAATCAAGGTAAAGATGACTTTTATTATGAATGGATGTTTTCCCCATAGTAAACTACAGCATTAGCTTTCTTGTTCATTGGATAACCTTAAAAAATACAATTTTCATCTATTGTTATCAATCGGTTATTGTTATAATATTACCTTGTTCCGGAGCGAATACATCGGCATCTCCTATATTACCTTCTCGTACACGTGGTGGAGAGAAAATCAACTAATTCTGCAGGAAACTAATGAGGCTACAATAGAGCATACTATCTCCTGAACATACTGTCCTACAAAAACACGTGATGTAATAATAATGAACCTTTATGTGCTATTTGTGACATTTTATTACAGTTTTTAATGAAAATCAGACCTGCAATATGTGTGTATATAACAATACAGTATATACAGTAGGTGTACAGTATGTACTGTATGTAAAATCGGTAAGCAAACTTTGCTTTATTTAAAGATCTGAGTTTTAAGAACGAATTTCATTAAGAAAATAAATTTTGTCTTTAAAAATGTAGTTGAAACAGAGCATAAAAAATGCAACTATTGCAATTTTCAAAAATTCATAGGTTTCGCTGAAAATGGGATATTTTATATCAGCATATTTTGTCATTTTCACACTTAAAACTTCTTTTTTAAAGTTGAGCAAATTTTAGGAAAATTTTGAAAATGGAGTCTTCGTGTAAATGACCCTGGACCCTTCATGTAAATGAAAAATGTAAAGAACTACCAAAAATTTTAAAAAGAGTTTCAAATTCGCAGAGCCTTGAGGCTAGATTCTATCTCAGAATTTCGATTTTAAAAATATCCTATTAACGTATTAGGAGCTAGTGTAGTTCAAAACCCGGCACTCCTGCTCAAACACCGGAAGAATTAAGTAATAATAAATAATACGTTAATTAATTGTAGTTAGTTCATTGACTTTATAAATATGTGCACGATTTTTCCGTGTGTATGTATTCACACTACTCCTGAGAATTTCGATTCCAACACAATGTTCAGAATTCCCGAATAACCAACAATGCCTAAATGTCACATTTCTTTAATGCATGTTCAAGTGCATAGAATAACAAAGATGTTTATGGCCATGCAAAATTAACTACAGTTGAATAAAGTACTTTTAGTTCCTGTGGTGTTACAAAATAGTATGAAGAATGCGTTGGAAAATACTCTTCGTAACATGTGGCTTACGTGCAAAGTGTTAATCTTTTGATGAAATTAATCTCGTATTGGTTTTCCTCTACGCTAGTCCTTTAAGTATTTACTCCAAATGCTAATCTGTCACAGTAGTATACTGTTACGTGCGCAATAATCCACAAGGAAGCAAAATTCGAAGGAGCACGATGCGAACTACAGCAAAAAAGACTCTACAAAGTGTGGTCTAAAGGGCAATGGAAAAATGAAAGTAAAATGTTTTTGGGTACAGATTTCGAGAGAAATACATCTTGGCCATCATCGACATGATGATCACCATCATTTATTGGTTGAAAGGTTCAATCACATTTTGTTATTAGACTAGTAAATAATACATACAACTGACGCACAAAAAGGTGATTTCTTAAAACAGGCATTAATTAGTCATGTGAGGAAATACGGTATAAAATAAGATATTTTGTACTAAAAATTTCGTAGAGATAAATAACAAGACAGTCGATAGATGGAGAAAAACATTTCGTCTTCAATCGCGAAATAAACGTCTCTGTTCAGGACCGAACTGTTCTCCAGCAAAACGACATTTCTTTAGATATGTCACGTTACTGACGCACAGACGATATTATTTATACAAAAATATTTTGAAATCCAAATATTTAGCAGCGTCAATAATTGAACAGAAATTAAAGACTTGGAAAATAATTGAAAGAATGGAAAACTAACGTTAAAATAAAAAGAGCCCAAAATAAAGAATCAACAGTATATCTCCGCTCATGCATCACTTTCTCCAACCACATCCCTCCTTCGAACAACAAACTTCACCACCCCCTACCCGTTCACCGAGCCAAAGTCTGTGGCGCCGGGCGGTCGAGTAAACATGGGGTGACCGCGGCGCCGAGAGAGGTGCACCACTATCTCAATACCCGTACGACCCGTCCAATGATGCAGAAGAGAAAAGCAGGATAACAAAACAGAGCCCGAAAAAAGAAAAACGAAAAGAAATTTCAAATTCAAAATACAAATATTTATTGAGGAGATATTTATAGAGCAGATGTAAGTGTTGGAGAAAACGTATTATGCAGTGATCCGAGATGAAATCTTTAATCGTATACTGTTATATGAAGGAAGATCCGTGGCCCGTCCTGAAAGCTACTACTCCGGCGACCCGTGAAATGGGCTCACGATAACAATGGAAACGACCGATCGGACAAGCTGGCCTCTGGAATTCTCATCAAGGAGGTGGTATTGACTGATTCCTGTACTCAATTGATTTACAACGCAGCTCTATTTCCTAAATTCTTGTGATAAAAATTAATAGTTATTTATGCACCTACGGCGTTACAAGAGTCCAAAAGATCGAGATGCGACAAAAGCCCGAAGGTCTTTGGCATGAGGTTTTTTTATCGCTCTAGATCATTAGAACCAGTTGACGTCCGTGGTACATACAAGTCTACTTTCTACCTCATTTTCAACATTCATATTTACTTATATATTAATTAACTAAATGTTAACTTGACTCGGTTTGTCTTTTCATATTTACCCCCATAATTCTCTTTCATAACTCCCTCCACAAGGGAACAGTAGTATCATTCAACTGTTTCCATATTTCCCACTTAACCACGATCATTTCGATCCAGGTAAGTTACGCATTTTCTCTCGAACTTCATATCAAAAACAATAACAATCAATAACTTATCAGTAAAAAATAAAATATCTTATTGCTACATTGTAACTATAATTTATTCCCATATTAAACAATGTTAATTCGTCTTTTAAAAGCAACGTGAGTCAACAAACGCAAAGGTTCCTTTGGGTTTATTGCCTAGTTTAGCCAGGCAACATGGAAACTACAGATACTAGGGTATCCCGTTACACTTCCACCGGTATCCCTCCGAAAATCGGCCGTTATCTCCGCGTTTTTCCGCAAGTGCATCACTTTCCTCCTCCCCTCGCATTTTCCAAAACAACAAACATCCCCTCCCCACCCGTCCTCACCGTCCGCCGCCCCTTCCCGGAACGCCGGCGCCGGGGCGGGCCGGCTGGCAAACACGGGGGCGCGCCCCGCCCCGCCCCGCCCCGCTCCGCGTAGCCCCGCTCCGCGCCGCGCCGACAAAGCGGTTTTCGGCGCGCGCGAGGTAGCCACGTTACGCGCCTGGGCGGCCGCGGACTGTGGGCGGCGTTGTCGCGATCACGCGTCGCCTCCCCGCGGCCCCCGCCCTCGGCCCCTCCCCCCGCGCGCCGCCCCTAAGCCCACTGTGCCCGGCCGCGGGCGCGCGCTCCATGCCCTTGACGCGGTCGCCTCGGCCAACACTGGGCTTAGGAGAGCGTAAGGGCGGACTTGCGATGCCGGAAAGTGACGGATAGGGTCGTCACACGCTTTGTGGACGGCGCCTGATGGACGCCGATGAGCGGGAACTCGCCGAGGGGCGGGGGAGAAGCCGGATGGTGGATGAGGATTGCTCCGCCGCGCAGGGCACGGGGAAGGGGGTTGTTTCGGATCTGTTATCGTTTGGGGCTCGTCAGTTGCTCTGCTGTAACACTACAAGGCCTTGTATCGGACGATCTGAGATGTGATCTCTTTTTTTTTCGGAGAGATTAAACAAGAGTCAGGTTATCCTCTTAGAGGCTTGGCTATGTGTAGTTTAAAAAATAATCGAGTTAACTGAAATATTCACAAGAGTTTCCCGCCCTTAAATCCTTGCCAGACGTCATTTGTGGTGATAAACACTTATTGAACGTATTGAAGGTGATAAAGACTTCCAATTAGTTTACTTTACAGCACAATTTATATCATTGATTTACTGCTGTAATTGGTATATTGGCAGTTTCTGCGTTTAAAACTTGTTGTTACGAATGTTTAAAACATCACTATTTGTTTGTAAGTGTAAGCGAATATGTGTCAAACAATCTGAGGATTATCTGATAGTTTTAAAAAGACTAGTGTTGGTAACAAATGAAATGAAGATACCGTTGAGAGATTAGCAGAACTTTATTCGTGTTATTCCATGATATTTTCAAATAAAGAAAATTCATATTAATTAAATGGGTCACGATTGAAACTTATCATTGGAGATAAAATATTATTATAGAATGAAATACACTACTATTTTCCAACTATTTCCTCGGTGATTGCATTTGCATGTTCTTCGGAAAGAAATTATAGAATGGAAGCCAATCATCTATATATTACCCAATTTAAGTGAATCCAATAAAATTAATCGTTTATATTTCACCCAATTTCAGTGTATGATCCTTGGTCTGGAATAAAACTGCAAAGTTGCCTGAGAAAACTTCCGTTGTACAAGTTGCAAATATTGTGCTTCAGTACCTCATAAATCCAGCAACAAAATTGAAAACAGGATCATAGTAAAGATACAAAAGCTAACAAAAAAAACGTAGAAATGCATCTTACCTTATTTTATCCCTTTCTTGAGTGGAGTTCAACGGAGCGGACACTGTCCCATAGTTGTCCACCATTTTAAGATATTAAAATCCATTGGTCACAGAATAATTGCGTAATGTAGGTTCTTCCCGTTGTGTTAAGTTTTTCTGCGCTCCTTGTTACACTTCAGTGTTTTGCACTGTTTGTAAAAATCACTTCACTGTGAGAAAATCACACGATTCCTGATCAAATGGAAGCTACCAGCACTTGCAACGTAAAATTACGATTGTTTTCATACAAAGTGCAACTCTTTCAATGTAATATTTTGCAAACCCAGTAAAAACACAGATGTGTCTCACGAATTGTTGCCACCCAACACGAAAAAACAGCAATGCCGTCACGCGGCTCCACACATTCGTTATTCGGCGAGTAGCGAGCAACCGCTCGCCGAATCACAAGTAATTTGGATGGCTCGCTATTTGCGAAGTGTCGAACATTCGGTGCTCGCCCTACTTACCGCGTGTCGGTCAAAGGGAGTGAACATTCGCCGAACGCACCAGCTGTTTGGGATTGGGCGAGCAGTACCTCGCTGCTCGGCGAATGCCGAATGTGCGGGGCCGCCCTTAGCAGATTCAAACTCATAACCCTTGGTTTCGTGCAGTAAGGTTGCTGGCTGCTCCAGCCCGCTCGGCTGAAGAGAGGCTGTGCATTCCAGTTTAATTAAATTAAATTAATTAACTAATTGAACGTATGTAAAATGTGTATTAGTTTTTATATGAAAATGGATATAGGTGTATAATTAGAACTTCTGAATTTCCATTTTATTACTTCTTCCATAAACAACATATCGTCTTTTGTCTGTGGAAGAGAAAAGTGGCATTTCTTACATATCAGCATCTTTATTTAAGTGCATCAATGTTTAGAAAATAGCATTATGTGACTTGGGAAATGCCACAAGATTTTTCAAAAGATAGGCGATAATTAGAGTAAAACTCTTTGACTTCGGAGCGAAATACACTGTCCCTCTCGGAATAACGCGTTCTGCAAAATTACAATTTTTGAGATCTTTAACTTTTCTTCTGTATCGACAATATACGGGGTTTTGCTTTTTCGAAGTTAAAGTGTCAGTGACAATGATTATTAATTACTGCAAGAGGTCATGACGTGAGCTTTTCCACCAAATCTCAGAATTTAAATATCATGGGATTCGGAAATGGTCCTTAAAAATTTTTCCAAGTACAGAGTTAGTGTAGTGCAACTACATACGCTTCAGAGTAATATGTCAGAGAATTACGTCATAGTTCCTAATACTCATCTTACAGCCTTCTTTCCAGGAGAAAATAAAGTATTTTAGTGTAAAACAAAATCAAAAGTTTTGTCTCAAATTTCTACATCGTATTTCATATTTCCAGAATTGTAATTGTGATAGTAATTGGAACCTTAATACAAATAATTAGTGACCCCTTGAAATTATACTTCCAACTTCTTGAATTTAGGATACAAACAAAATATTTAATTTATATTTCCCTCGATTATGCCATTTATCCGACCTAGTTTAGTCGGTTTGGTGGGTTCTGTGTGTGTGTATGTGTATGTTCTTGGTGTCAACATTTAGAATGTGGTAGCATAAATAGGAATTACAATTGTAGACTGCTTAACAACTCTAATAAATACCAAATAAGTAACCGCAACATCGGCAGTATCAATAAAATCCTATATTTGTGACATAGGCTGAAGAATCTAGAAGTAGAAAAATGCATGCTATTGCCTACAGCTTGTTGGATCAAATCGATTTTGCTACGAAATCGCTGCCCAATTAGAGCCCCGCTTGGGAGGAGGAGGGTGAGGAGGCGGCGGCGACGAAGGACGTCACGGCGGCGGTGCCCAGGTCGGAGGGCGGCGCCCACATGTCTGGGTGTGTGCGATGTTCCTAGTGATGTGCAGAATGTGCTATCATAAATACGAATTTTGATTGCAGAATAAACATCCGAAACGTTGGTAATATTTATCAATTCCTTCAGTTGCTACCCACACTGAAGAATCTAGAAGAAGAAAGACGCAAATCCTTGCCTACAGCTTTTGGGAGCAAATCGATATTACTACGAAATCGTTGTGCAACGACAATTCTGACTGGAATCGGTGGTCGAACAGAAGGTGATGGAGGAGGAGGAGGACACGGTGGCGGTGCCGTCTATTTTGCAATATATTCTTCGCTGCCTTTGAAGTCAATCACCTGTTACTATGTCTTCCAATCGGAAGGCTGAACGCCACTATAGTGACGTCACTGTAGTGACGCGTAAGGTCCCGATTGGATGTCATCGTAACAATTGATGAAATGTCAGAGGCAACATTGGAAAAATCGCAGTATAGGTGGAAGTGTGACGGCAGAGACGCCAATACGTCTTTGTGTGTGGGATATATCCGCAGTCTCTATATGCGGAATGTGGGGCCATAAATATGAATATCGAGTGCAGAAAAAAACAGACACAACGCCGTTAATATTTATCAATTTCTCCATTTGTGACCTACTCTAAAGAATCTAAACGTAAAAGGGCGAATATTCTTGCCCACAGCTTTTCGGGGCAAATCGATTTTACCACGAAATCGCTGTGCAACTCCAGCCTTGCCTGGGATCGGTGGTCGAACAGAAGATGGAGGAGAAGTCGGAGGAGGAGGAGGAGGCGGAGGACGACACGGCGGCGGCGTCTAGGATGGAGGGCGACGCCGGCACGTCGGCAGAGACGCCGACACAGCGCGCCTGGCGCCATTGGCCGCCGCCGCCGCCGCCGCCGCTTCGCTGGCCCGAAGCGCCGATTCATGCCCCCGACAACGCGATGGCGGCGCGCCAGTCATCGCCTTCGACCCGGCGCCGATGAGGGCTAATCCATGGGCGCAGGGCCCCACCGCCGCCACCGCCACCGCCACCGTTGACGGCAGAACCCCTCCCCCCGCCACCGTTGTGCCTTGTTCTACCTCCTCCCTTCCTCAGCGCCCTGTCATACCGCATACGTAATTGAAGGGCCCCTCAGCGAAAACAATCGTTACATTTTTTCTACGAAACTTTTTTTTTCTTTTGAGTCATTTTGCAAATGTTGTTTCTCTGGAACTACTGATGTTTTCTAACAGTGTCATTAAGACTTGTATTATTTATGTGAGTTTGCAGTCTTTGAGTATACACATTACTTCAGTGAAACGTTTAATTATTCGAAAGTCTTCTCTTTTACGAGAGCAGTTTATCAGTTGAGACGCGATGTTGGGAATCTTACGCCTATTGCGCTGCCGTAGACGAACACGGAATGCCTGGAAGCGGAGAGAAAATATCTATGACTATCCTCTACGCTCGTACGAAGAACCACTAACATTAATCTCTGCTCTTTAGGGTATAAGAACAAGCGTATGTTCTCACTTCGCGACCTATATTTAGTCGAGTCAATCATGGAAATTGGAAGACATCTTGTTCTCCACCAATCTTATGCTGTGATAAGAGAATAATAAGAAAAGGCAAGAACTTCACGTTTAGGCTCATTTCATATTGCCGGCATTCGCCAACACTGAGATATGCCTTAGCAGGAAAAAACAGAATATTATGATTCATGGATCAACATTCTGACCACTTGATAAGGCCTTCTAGACCTATCTAATATGTAGTGGACTACAATGGTATGGCTTTTAATGTGAGAAAACATTTTAAAATTCTTCGATTAACATATTGTCTGCTGAAAAACCATGATGAGAGATTCCAAGGGAAATATCACTCTCGAGGAATTTCAAACTTTTAGTTCAGAGCTATAGCATCGCAGCTATCAAGTCCATCATATGATTTACTGACGCTCAATCTGCAAATGTTGAGTGTACTAAAGAATTCTGTGATGTGAAATCTCGCATACAATTTTGAGATCACATTCTCTCCCGTCATATCAGTTTTGAAAATTATTGCAGCTTCTTTCAAACCTACAGAATCAATATATGCTTATTAACTCTAGATATATCTGTTCAGGACACCCATTCTTTTCTGACAATGGATGAACCGTGCGAAATCAATTGTCGCTGTTCCTACTTAGTAAATAACGTTTGTTTCACGTGATGCAAGAAGTGGAATACGATAGAAACCACCATAAATTTATCGATTCATCCACATCATCTCACCATTGCAGCATAACTGACTCGTATTGAAAAATAAAACTCACTTTCAAAATTATGAAATGTGTTCTTCCGATGTGATATGGGACAGATTTATCATCTGGCCGCAGGGCACATTCAGAAGGCGTTTAGATCAATGTATGGCACAACAATTTTAGTAGCATATCGAGAAATATTCGAGATACATTTGCTTATAAAATTTAGAGTGGCATGCAGTTTCAAAAGTTGCAACGTTTCGTACGCCGCCTCATTTCAAACGTCGCAATAAAACGTCAACATTTTTATTTATATAACATATTTTACTAGTAAATTAATAAAACATATTACGGAGAATAAAATTATAGCATTAATGTTGTAGTTAATAAATACAATTCATGTTATGCTGAAATATTTACAGATTGCAAAATGGCTAGTCGCATAACAATTCCAAAATTGTCTCGTTAAAAAAGGAGAAAGTCAAGGTTTGAACATATTTACGAAAATAAAATAGTTTTTAACGGAGCACAGAGCTCTGCTTTACAATTTTCAGAGGGGCAACGCCCTCCCCCTCTCTCAGCCTTCCCTGCCCGCACCCTCATGGTCGTAATAAAGGTCAATGACGCGTTCTTCTTTTTCTTCCCAATAAATGATCGAGAAAAATTTCATTTTTCAAATATCAAAAATTATCTAGGTGAAAACTGTTTATTATTTTTCTTTGGAAACATGATAAAACAGAATACAAAGTGTAAGAACGTAGTGTTTTTATTCACGAATGCTCAAATAGAAAGAAACTTCTCCTGGTATTATTTCGGATGAATACCAACAGTAAAATTCCATCATATTGTCATTTTGTGTACTATTTTTAACGTATTCAATTGGTAACCAGAATCTTCAACTTTAACAACTGACCAAGAGTATTAAATTAGTACTTCGCAATAATATACTTTTCCAATAATAAACGAGAAATCTTATTTTCATTCCGACTAATGATATAGCATCAAATCACTTACCTGTTTAAGATAAACTCATCATCCCGAGTTGAATGGGATTCCAATCAGTGGTTCATCGACCAATCTTCTGACAGCACGCAACTGTAGAGACTCCTGCTCTCTTGTTTTTCACGAAGGACGAATTTCACGAAGGACGATGTCGTTACGTTTGTTCCACATGTTCACTATTTGATACACGTTAGTGAGATTTTCATCCTGAAGCTCATGAGAGCGTTTAAAGGAAATAGAAACCTTTTTAATTTAGGTATATTTTGTAATTACTTTTCTGTTATGTTTTGTAAACACTGCTTGGCTGTAATAAACAATTATTTCTGAACACAGAAAAAATAAGTGTTCTGAAAAATTAATTTCTGACAAAATGGAAAATTTATTTACATATTTTCTTTTAAAATATTGAAAATTTTACATGATTCCAATATTGTTTTGCGTTTACGAATGTCCAATTCAATTCAATTACACTCAGTGATTTTAGGAGTGGAATAATTATTTTTATTCAATTCAAACGGCCTCTAATAATATTTAAAAACATATTGTAGAACAATTCAAAGAATGTAGGTAATAGTTATATTAATTAAGTTTGTAGAAGAACTAATTTAAAGATAAGAGAGGCCCTTCTGCCATTTTTATAAAATATTAAATACATTAAATATGATTTTCGATGAAAAATTTATATGAAAGTTTCTGTGAACATTAGACGACAATCGTAATATATGTAACAAAATTGCTTCATGAATCGATGTGTAAAACCGTTTAGTATTAGTATGTTGATTAAATCTTTTGCGTGGGTTTGGAAATATAGGATGTTTTATTATTCGAAGAAGGAGTACAGGAATATAGGAATAAAACAAAACCATTCTAAGGACATGACATTTTATTATTTAAATCAATTTACTTTTTACATATTTATTTTTCGCTTAATCATGTACTGTCCCATACGTCCCATTATTTTTCCTCTGTCAAACTCAATTCAGATCAATGTAAACCTCCGAAGTAATTACGTATATAATGAGACATCAAAACACTTCAGCAGGCGACTTCGTGGCGGGAGCATTTGTAGTTTCCAACCTAATCATTTATACACGAAACTTCCAAGCCCCGTACAACTTTACGTTGCAAGACGCCTGATATTTTTAAAGCCTCGAAGCCACATTTAGATCTTTTTCTAACCACTAGTAATTCCTGCATCCTAGTTTGAGTTAGAAAATAGATGCTACACACAATTTAATCAGTTTGACTACAGCTGTAGTCTTCATGCACAGAATTGATCACATCCTACGTTTCTTGTACTATGTCCTATACACACTCCCTCTCCCGGCGAGTTCTTTTAGTCTATTTCTTCCCTTCGTATCTTGTCGAACAGAATAGAGCCGAAAAGAAAAGAACACCTCACAAGCCTCCTCCCATACAAGTGTCACATCTCGCAGGCAACAAAGGAACACGTTGAGAAAAAGAACAATAGAACCACGTGGCAGCAACTGTGTTCCCTGCAAGCCTTCACTCTGACCAGGAGGCCGTCTCCATCTCTTCACGTAACACATCTGAACTGGTCCAAATTCTCGTTTTACAGGACGGTAAAAGGTAACTTTCATGTGTTTGTATGATTTTTATTATAACACTTCCTCTTGACGTTAATGAACACCGAAACACATTACACGCACTTAAAACATAACCACATCACGCAGCTTGTCTTGGTACATCTTCTTCGCAAGAGCAACACACATTCACATATATATTTATTTATATATTTTCATACATAGATACACATCACTCTCGTAATGAAGAAAAGGTCTGTTTGTCTTTTGTTTCTGAGTGTCGCGAACACAATTGTTTGTCATCTCCCGCTTTGTTGATGCTAGGCGATCCTCACTTGTCTTTTGTTAAACTGCTGGCCACACCCTGCGGATACAAAAGAAAAGACAAGACCATTACTCAACGTGACACACACGAAAGAAGTGAGGTTGAAGTTAATAGTGCGGGGACCTACGGGGTGTGAAGTGACTGATTTGAAAACAAGGAGCCCTTTCCAAACAATACAAATAAAATAGAATACTTTACTTATATGTAACCTTCGTTCTTGTGAAACCAACTCCTTGTCACCAAAACGGCTTCAGTAAAATTAATATTAATATTAATTAAAGTATCAGATAATTATAAATTATCTGAAACTTCAAAAAGTAAGACAGTGTTTAAAAATTTAAAATATCATTTAAAGGCAATTTATTGAGCAAAATTACCAAAAACACAAAATTTCGTGATTTTCATTGTGTAATTCTTTTCACAGAAATGAAAAAATTAATATTGGGAACTAAATTACAAATATTCTATTAAAAATTATATTCAACATCAATCTTCAGTAATAATACGCAAATAAATGGCATGCATACACCGTTTTCTTTCATTGATTAAAAATAAAGATTTTATAACAAGAAGAAATCCTCGAACTGAGATCAGAAATGAAAATAAATATTTCAGTCTTCCTACACAATATATTTTATAAAAACGGACATTTTTTATTACTTTTTACAGTAAGTAAGGAATATATTAACTGAATCAATATCATACGTTTATACTTCCAATCCTAAATTCAGCACAACTGAGGAAGGAAAATATCAACGGACTAATCTATTTCATTGAGTCAATTTAGTATACTGTTTAGGAAATAATTGCTGCGAAATGTTTAAAGGTGTAAGTATAACAAACGTAGTAAAATAAGCAATAATAAATTGTTAGAGTCCACTGAAAATTGCCAATGAGACAACCTTCATTGAATGAAATTAATACTTTATTCAAAGATCAAATAAATTGTATAATCTTTTATGTGAAATAAATAAACAATTAATCCTTTTAATATGCATGTATTAATTAGAAAATATATTAATTTTGAGAATTGACTACATCCTAATCATCGACGAGATCGTTCACCCAGCAGCGCCGGTCATTGTGCATGCGGAAGTGCGTTGGGCGTTTACTTGATTAGCAACCTAGGCCCGGACGCCAGTCGCCTCGCGAGCAGGAAAACATGTACCAAAAAATTATCATACCAATGAGCATGCTACTGGACGAACAGGAGGAGCAGAGAGCGGCACACAGAGAGAGAGAGAGAGAGAGAGAGAGAGAGAGAGAGAGAGAGAGAGAGAGGAAAATATGTACCAAAAAAGTATCATACCAATGAACATGCTCCAGGAGGAGGAGCAGGAGCACAGAGCGACCGAGAGAGAGAGAGAGCACTTACGTGAGCAGCCCCTGGTTGGCGTCGGCCTGGTACCACGAGTACTGCGGCATGTAGCCGGGGTGGGCAGCGGCCGGGTGGTGCGGGTGGTGGCCGACGCCAGCGGCCGCCGCCCCCGCCGCCGCCGCGGCCGCCGCCGCTGCCGCCGCCGCCGCGCCGGACGCCGCCGCCGCTGACGCGGCCCCCGCGCCGGGCGGGCCGCCCGCGCCGCCCCCGCCGCCGGCGCCGGGGTGGTGGCCCGGGGCGCCAGGGTGGTGGCCGGGGGGCAGGCCCGGCGCGGCCACGCCGCCCCCGCCGCCCGGAGGCCCCGTGCCCGGCTTCACGTCCCACGGCGACACCACCGGCGGCGACCCGGACAGACAGCCGTGCCCGCCCTGCGGCAACAGACGCGCGCGTTAGACGCACCGACACGAGCGACACGCTGCTAGCTGCGGCTCCGTGCCACGCCGGGGGGAATTTGTGGTGGACCAAACGGGTGCGCGGCAAGACTTTGGGGGTTCTCCCATTTCCTTTGCGTCCCAAACCAACACCGCTCCAAAAATATTCTTCCGAATATTATGAGCATGAACCAAGTAGTATATGAGTATTTTATACTCATTATTAATTCCATTATTATTGATAGTGATAGTAGACTTATTGTAGTAATACCAGCAACACTGTAACGTAAAATTTGATACTAGACCGACAATATACTGTTTCGACTACCCAATTATTTTCTTCCCTTTAATAGTATCAATCAGAATTACTCGTTTTACTACAAAGTCCGATCTTATAATGCGACAAGAATGCATAAGTGAGAAGAGAACACCCACACAGACGGTAAATATCCGAAGAGCAACAGGATGTCATAAATGTTATACTATCAAAGGAAGATACGAAACTGTACGTAGAAACATTACTGGATTGAGAGTTATGCGATAATGGAGAAATGCCATTGAACGATAGTTGGAGGTGGAAAATATGTCATCAACTCCAGCCAAGAGAAATCTCTCAACAGGCATGCAATTGCTGCATACGAATGATGGGATTTCTCATACTGCATTGAATTCTAGTTCATTTGTAAATTGTTTACAGGAGATAGAACCGAGTTTCCGCTCCACATGCAACATTCCGAATGTTTCTTATCTGGACACGCTATACCTTATCTTAATAACACTTAGGAGTGTTGTGTCTTTGGTTAGAAAATGAACAACAATCGCTGGAAACGTACGTAAAAGCGGCGTAGAGCGAGTGGAGGCATTCTGAACAACGGGAAGAGAGTGTCATACGTCATTCGCTTTCCCAGAAGCTGACGCAAAGGGAGCTGGGCTTGGAGCACGCACTGGGGGCCGCATCGGGGCAATGGCAGGGCGTAGGATGGGATGCTGTCATAGACCACTGCAGGGTGTCCTTATATTTTGATCGAATAGAACATTTAAGGATAATCATTGTCATAAATGCGTTGCGGAATTTTGTTTTTCGAAGAAACATGTTCGCCGTTGAAAAACAAGCTATGGCTGCATGTAAAGGTCATAGATATTTTAATTACTGTATTTTTTATTGATTCTGGAATGTCATTTTCAGTATTTTCTTAATAAGAAGGGATATTTTAGGTATTTTTCTATTATACAAGTATATCGTGATATGTTCATTCGCAAATTTGCCTCCTAGACTGTAAAGTTCAAAATATTGTGTTAAAGCCAGGGAAAAATAAATTATGGAAATTTAAATAGGATTGGCAAGTCCCATGAGAGGTAGGTGTAAATATTACATATACACACTGAAAAAAAGGGCAAGGGAAACGGAGGATACACTTTTTCAACTAGCAATTCAAAAATAACAGTTTTAATTAAAAAGTCTTACAGCAAGACAGGAAAAAGGTCCTTTCACACAGGGATGTATTAAGCATACAATAATACCAATAGCAGATTTTCAATGAAAATAGGTTATTTTCCTCCTTTTATTTACGTCATGCGATTAATGGATGAACTCCCTGGGAGGTAGCAGGGATTTTGGCTGTAGGTTGTGTTCTCGGTTATGATTTTCAGAATGATTGCCGTAGTTATGTCTTATGGCCATACAGGAATGGATCGCTGATTGCAAGGATAGCCGATTACGAAGAGGAGCAACGACGAGAGACAAAAAACGGGAGAACCCCGGGAAAAGCGGCCGCGACCCCGCTTTGTCCACCACCCCAAATTCCTTCGGCAGCGCTGCGGCAAGCGCGATGTTGGTGCTCACCTGCGGCGACATGTCGCTGACGGGCGTGGAGCTGGGCGTGGGCGTCTGCGGGGGCGGGCCGTGGCCAACGTGGCCGCCGCCGGCGCCGAACAGCCCGCCGCCCCCGCCGCCGCCGCCCCCGGGGCTGTGCTGGCTGCCGGAGCCCGAGGAGCCGCCGCCACCTGCAACGCAAAAGGTCAACCTTAGCCCTTCGCCTCGAGGGGAAAAGTCGCGGTCAGAGGCGTGTCCACACATGGGCTCAACATTGCTTTGCCACATTGCACGTCAGAACCAACAGTTTATTAGTTACAATTAGTTTATTATATACAGTTAATTAGTTATACAGCAACTTCAAATTGTGCAAAGCATTTGTAACCCCCACATATTGACATTCTTTGAAGGGAGTACCGTTCGTGCGATGAACAAGTTATCGATTTATCAAGTTATAAGTCGATAACTCGTTGATCGACTTATAAGTTATAAGTCGATATTTCGTTTGTCGATGTTGTACATATCACCGATATGTACAACTAACACCGTGGGGTAACCAAGAGGTTGAATTTTACATCTTCACAATTGGAAATTTTACAACTGTATAGATTAAGAGATCCCTAAGTTAAAAAACCGAGTAATAACGTTTCTTAGACTGAACAATGGCTAGGTACTGAAATTTTGATTGTTGCAAGAAGATTGAGGTTTCAGTTTTTTAACATTGGGAACTTCTAAGAACATTGAAGTACCGGTCTTCTGGAACTGCAACGCCTCCCTTGGAAAGATCTGACCTTTACTACTAGGTGCTGCTTGGAGAATTGTATTGCGAGAGACTATTCTCCTTCCAGTGTGGGGAACCTGGTTACTCCATTACGGTACTTTTTAAATCACACCAATAAACAGAAATTCCAATCTTTTTCATGGGAAGATCTTTGCTAAAACCATTTTAGCACTTGTTACGGCGTTGTGGTAACAATCTATAACCCCTCCAACGAATGAATGATAGCTATGCCTGGACAACGCTTCCTAGAACACGGAAGTCAAATTGACCACACCCTTCCCTAGTCCGAAGGGGTACTAGCTTTGCCACTATCGTTATTCCTAAAGCAATGGCTATACTCTATACGGATACACATGCACCTTTAGAACGAATGGGTGCTTGCTTTGCTACAGCGGCTATTCCTAAAGCAATGTAATCACAACGACTACACCCTACAGAGCCACAGATGTACACTTGGAACGAATGGTTGGTAGTCCTACCACAACCATTCTTCCTAGAACAATGTAGTAGAGCAATGTAAAGCTGTAGATGCACACTTAAAACGAATGAATGGTAGCTATGCCACTAAGACCCTTTCTAGAGGAATATAATCTCGACTACGTCCCATAGAGCTATAGATGCACCCTTGGAACGAATGGATGGTAGCTACGCCTCTTCGGTACTTCCTGAAGCACCAGACACGACTACATCCTACACAGCTACAAACGCACCCTTGGAACGATCGGATCGTAGCTACGTTATAGTGGTACTTCCTGGAACACTAGCCACGACTACATCCTACAGAGCTACAGATGCACCCTTGGGACGACTGAATGGTAGGCAGGCCACTACGGCACTTCCTAGCACTCTGCACTACCAGACCATACCCTTCCCCGGGGAAGAGCTTGGCGATGGAGGCACTCACCGAGGATGGCGCCGCCTGGTGGCTGAGGGCTGCCGCCGCCGGGGAGGCCTGGCCCGCCGCCCCCGGGCGTGTGCGGCCCGCCGCCGCCGCCCCCGAGCAGCCCCGGGTGGCCCGGCGGCCCGCCGCCGCCGCCGCCCCCGCCGCCGCCCTGCTGGCTGGCCACCTGCTGCGCGGCCTTCATCATCTTCTTGTACTTGCTGCGGCGGTTCTGGAACCAGATCTTCACCTGCGGAGAAGAAGAGACACGGCGTGCGTCAGTGAACGGGTCGTTCCGAGGCGTGGGACAAGCGCAAACAGTGGCAGGGCAATTTGCGACACTCATTAAATTCATACACACACTCACACACACACACACACACACACACACACACACAGGAACTCAGGGTGGTCTACGCGTTGGTCAGACGTTATAATTGTCGTCTTTGTTAGTGTGATCTCGGAGTTTTCGCTGTTTGGGATTGCTCTTGCTTCACGTCGGCAACTGGGTAATTATGGGACTTCTCCTGGTAGATAAGTTTGTTTTGAATACCTTAAAAGACGCAATACTACGTATCGACGTTAGTGTTATGTACTAAATGCTCTACTATATGCTGGACGCAATGTGCTGCCCAATACCTTGATAGAACCTTCGTTGGTACCTCTTTCATTCGAAATAAATCAATTGTTTTATTCTTATTTATTTATAATTTCATTTTTAATTAAATATAATTATGTTGTGCAAGGGTATTAGAAATTCTAGTCGACGCTAAACAAATCTCTGAAACTGAATTGGGCCCATCATAACCAGTGCTAAAAGTGCAGTGAGGAACAGGAGAATGAGTGGACTACAACGGCGGTAGGAGTCCCCTTTCTGTTGGTTGTCGTGTAATGGAAATCATAAAATATTGAAACGGCAAAGGAAATAAAATATAATAACAATTCGATGGAAGTACACGTATTTTGATGTTAAAATGATATCTAACCAAAAGTATAAATGAGCATTTCAGAGCAGAAGGATGCACTATTTTTTAATATTCATTAAATTTGTTGCTTAAATGCGACTTCATCATTTCGTGGCGAACTAAATTTCCATAATATGGGACACCAAACACTGAAAGGCAGTGCTGTTTCTCATCAAACAGTAAATTTGATAACCCTTCAGCTTCGAAGTTGTCTAGCTATCCTACAGAGCAGTACTTCATATGATAAGCTCACGTCACCGTCAATCATGCATCATTAGAAATGTCTTTAATTGACAACTCCGTCACAAACGAGTTGTGTTACATTCACATATTACCAGCGGAGGTTTTGACACTCTCAACTGTAAATGGCACTTGAGTGCACTCAGTCGCAGTATATTCTCATCAGGCAAGAATTCTGATTGAGTAAAAACAACAGAATCTCCGTGGACTGCTCAACTACTTCAATGTTTCTCGACAATTAAAGAAACCGCAGGCTAGACAAAACCACGGACGCGTCTCAATTATAACTATCTGGAGAAGTCGTACATTCCCTGTGACAAAATACACGGCACACGTGCCAACTGAGACCCATCATGTTGGGACAGAACAGACGGAGTTTTCATTGAATTACAAGAGCATCTCTACACATTGAAGGTCTTTCCGCCTTTTTGATGTCTTAATTGATCTTGAAGCATACTAAAAGATCTAACGATGTGTTATTACTTGAATTACAAGCATTTGTGAAGATTCCTACTTCTGTAAGCGAAACCTACACATAATATCTTTGCTTTAGCATGCATTCTTAAATGAGGATACGCTGGCCATGCATTGCAGGTGCGAATGAAACGTTTCGGTCCTTGAAAATAGAAATAAATAGTCTTCATTTGCAACAGGCAACAAAAAACGACCACCATCCACCACCATCAAACCGAAATCACCCCTGCTCGACAGAAAAAAAGTCATAAGTAACAGCCACTACTTTATCCGGGTAACCGGACATGTCACACTGCGTCCCGATGCCCGCATTCGAACTCCCAGCTAACAAGTTGCCGCCCGGGGATCGCACACGCGGCTGCGGCGCTAGCGGCGGCGGGGCCCCAACCGGCGACCCGGCGCGCGGAGCCCCGTCCTGGGGCGGGGTTAAGTGCCCGCCCGCGGCCCCGCCGCCTCCCCGCTCCGCCCCGCCCCCCGCCCTCCGCTCCGCCCCGCGCCGAGCCGGCCCGCTCGGCCAGCCGGCTATCGTTCCATCTGGTCGACTGCGGAGGGAGGGGCCGCGCTGTCAGATGACGGTGATAGCTGCCCCCGCCCCCGGCGCTGCCGCCGCCACCGCCGCCGCCTCCACAGCCCCGGCAGGTGCCGCCCCCAGTCGCGGGCCCGGGTTCGGCCTCCGGGCCGATCAGCACGCAGCGACAAACCGACGGAGCGAGCCCCCGACAAACGGAACGGAAAAAATTGAGACCGAGTGAGATATGCGAAGTGACAGAGGAACAACAACCCTGGGGTCTACATGATATGGTAACGTTGTTTGCGCTGAGTTAATATCGTATTGACATACTCGTATGTGGCCTAGTTTTCTTCGTTGCATGTGCTCCTGCTGAGTGAAATACACCGTTCCCAAGTGAGAAACCTTCCATATGGAAAGAGTGGGTGGGTGAAACACTTTTTGATTGTTGAAGGAATGAATGCTTCAATTCATCAAGAAAACATTTAAATAAGATAATTAACGATAAATTGGATGATTAAAATTGTTTTACTAATGACATATTATCTTCTAAGTTGATCCAATTTTTCGTTGCCTTCAATAATTGCTTTTCTCAATTTCAAATGTTTCAATCTACCACGCGAAAATGCACACATTACAACATATATTCATATTCGAAATTTCACAGGAAGAAATACTCGAATGGGAAATAAATAGATTTCATTGGCACTTTAAAATATGCTAAAGCGATAATTTAATCTAACACTGAAGAAGAACACAAACATAACACGTATTTCCACCCGGTAAAATAGCCGTGTTCTCCACATTCGACATCCACGCAAAACCTACTACGTTGCTAACCTTACAAACGTCTAAATTGACGACTCTTCCCAGCAGCGGGAACGAGGAGCATAACCCGGCCGTCGAATGGGAATACGAATTCCCAGAAGTCGACGGCACGCACGGCGGAGCAGGCGGGTGGGCGGGCGGCGCGGGTGCACGCACGGCGGCGCGCACGCGGCCATGGGCACGGGCGCGGGCGCGGGCACGGGTAAGTCTCCGCGCAGGCGGTCACGACGGGGCGCGGCGCCGCGCCGTGCTGCGCAGTGCTGCGCGCGTCGGCGCCGTTTTTGTGTTAAAAAATTTCTAATTAAAATTCTTAATCAGTGGGAGTGACCGCGGAGCGGGTGGAGGAGGAGTCGCGGGCCCCGTGAGCGAGAGAGGGACGGAGGGAAAGGGGAGGGCGGGGAGGGAAGACGGAACCGCCCCCCAGCCAGCGTGAGAACCCCGCCGCAACCCCCGCTCCGCCCCCGCTCCCGCCCCCGCCCCGGCCCCCGGCCTCCGCCGCTGGGCGTTGCGAGGGACGAGGCGGGGGAGGGAGAGGGGCGGGGCGGAGTGGGGAGAGGGGCGGGGCGGAGTGGGGAGATGAGGGGCGGGGCCGAACGCGCACTCTCCTCGCGTGGAGGCGCCGACAATACGCGTCCCCAGTCGTAAAACGTTGGATGCGATGAGAAATTTATTTTAGGTGGTATTGTGTTGGCGGGGGTAGCTGTCGGGTAAGCGCGAAGCACACGGTCTGGGAGGTAGAACTGCTTCGTGGTCGAGAGCTATAGCTCATCCGGCTCGTCCAGTGTATTTCACAGTTTGGTTTTTTAGATAAAAATAAATGCAAATTTGAGTCGTTGCTCATCATGCTAGAATATTCATGGTGACAGGCTTACTTTCTTTACGTACTAAAGACGAGATGAGATGACCAGCTCCGTTAGATTTATCCCTGATATTTTGTGCTCTTGGGTCACGTTCAAATTATTTCCGTACGTGACCCAGAAGGATATGCGTTTTTTGGGAGGTGAATTTACCATTCGTAGGTTTTAAAAGATAGGAGCATGCTCAGATCGCTTGAAATGAATTTAAGACTTTGAGTTTCAAGGTTTGGAACCCTTCCCGATTATTCCAGAATTATGTAAAATTACTAGTGACCAGTTAATGAAGACATCCATTATTCCAACCAACAGATTCATCCAACAGACTGAAGTACAAAATTACTGATACAACTGAGAAATACCAAATTTAAAACTCTGAATACACTCTGCCATTTTAAGTTAAAGAATAATGCAACACATAAGAACTGGGCGACAAATTACATGTTCATAAATGTTCTCGCACAAACTGTTGCGCTCATAGAAACACTATGGATGTTTCTGAAAGGCAAAAAACATTGGCGGTTTGTCCTTGCTCGCGGAATGAATACGACCGGAAAAGGATATCATTGTGACAATTTGAAACATGTGCATGCTGCGCGTCAAACCAGGAAAAAAGGAAACACACAGGTGTCGACCGTGATTGTTTGGCGTGTGTACTACAAACGCACGGAGATCGTTGAATTAATACTTAATATTCACATTGTTAGAGAATTAGACTTGCAATTTTTGTACGTTGGATTCATTTTCGAAATTGATCGAAAATGCTCTTGAGGGGTATTTTTTAGCGACTCTGATTTTCTGAGTTTTTTCAATTATCGACACATTTTCTGTAAAGTGTTATGGAGCGTGTAAATTTCCTTTTTTTAATGATTTACTTGCAGGTGAATTATGCAAAATATCTATTTTTGTAAACGAGTAATCTAAATTGAAATTAAAGCAATAATATTAAGAATGTTGTTCGTTGGTTAACTACTTACGATTCTGGGTAATCCGGAACACGATATCAAAACGCCGAAAGACCTTATTTAGATTGTCGACGGAATCATTTTACATTTATTGAAGTCACTGAATGTTAAGTAGACCACTCAAATAAGAGACATAAATTTGCATTACTTGTTCTGAGATCTGAAGTATAAAATAAAACCATGAAATTAACAATGTTCTGTGCCAGTTTAACTACGTTTTCTTCATCGTTATGACTGGAACAAAGTTGATCGACCATCTGCATTTTCTCTAAACTGATATAAATCTGACAAATGAAATGATTTCAGACACTAAAGCAGTTGGTTATGTAGAGCTTAGATTATATACTAAAGGGGAAAATTATGATAATTATTATGATAATGATGAACACACGATAATGGTATCAAAAAGTAAATAAATAGTTCATTGTAAGTACTACCATTGCTACCCTTGCTAGCACTCTCAATGTCTCTTTAAGTTCCTATTTTAGCGAAATAAATAAGCAAAAATACTTCATAAAAGTTTTACTAAACTAACTGTTTAGAAAAGGTAGATTTAATTCAACTGATTTACATTTGGTAAAATAACTTCAACGCGTACACTCCCAATTATCCTGATAAGATATGTTCACACATCCGGCTATTTACGTAAAGGCAGCTCCACGCATTCGACATTCGGCGAATAGTGAGGGACTGCTCGCCGAATCCTGAGTAGTGTGGATGGGTTACTTGCCGAACGACGAACTTTCTGTGCCGCTCGCCCTACCCACCGTGTGTCGGCCAGCGAACATTCGCAGAGCACATCACCAGCTCGGGATCGATCGAGCAGAAACTCGCTACTCGGAGACTGCCGAATGCGTGGAGTCGCTTAAATGCGCTTTCAATAGAGTAGAAAGAAGTATTACATCTGTTCCACCCTGTAAAACACATTAGAGCCTGTCCCCGTCACCAGGAACATCTGAACCTTCCTTCCCGGGCGGCCCTGCCTGGACCGCCGACAGGGCGGGGGGAGGGGGCGTCGATCCGAGTAGCCGCCGCCTGCTCCTGCCTTCGCCCCCCGCCGCGCCCGCGGGCGATCCGTCACCCGGAGGCTCAGCGGGGCCGACGTTATCGCGCGGGCGATCTGGTGCCGGTCACAACACATCACAGGCGGCGGCGGCGGCCAGGGCGACGCTGGGGCGAGGAGGGGGAGGGGAGGGGAGGGGGTCACAGGTCGCGACGCGCGCGCGTGTGTGGTGGCAGGTACCGCCGCCGCGCCTATCGGCCCGGGATCTTGCCCGGGAGCCGCCACAGGTAGGCGCCGAGCGTCGCGGCGCGGGGCCGCGGGAGCGTTTGCGCGGACGGCCGGGTGTCGCCGGTGACAGCTGGGCGCGTGCGGCCGCCTCCGGATTTACACGGGAGCTTGAGAAAAAAGGAACCAGAGCCTCGTTCTGCATCTCGGAGGACGTTAATGTAAATATACTCCGACCTAGTGGTCGTCGAGGCGGTTCTACCCAGGTTTTAAAACTGTCACCGAGCTGTCTTCTCTTGTGCGTTGGAAAAATCACACGGCAACCAGATCCACTTCTTAGATATTTAGCATTAAAAATCGAATGTCCATAATGTATTCCTTTAATTTGTTAAATTTGGTATTTGTTTAATGAACTGCAGTGATCATATTTTAATTTTTATAAAACGAAAACTATGAATTCCATATAGTATGAGATTTATTTTTACAATAAATTGCTCATCAATATGTTTATTTTTTATAAAACGGAAATTTTGAAATTCTTATATTATAAGAAATAAGTTTTACAATAAATTGCTAAACAATATACGTTTAAACGTTGATGGACTCATTGATTAGCGTGTATGTAATTTTAATTCGGTTATGGAACACGAGGCTGAATCATGTAACTGCTAAAAGATTCAACGTCTTCTGTCCCACGAGAAAATGTCAGATATAGCCTGCTGCGGAGGCCGGGTATCCAGGTGTTCGAAGTGCTGTCTGCTTCTCACCTCAGCGAAGACATTTTCAATTCAACTGTCAAGGAAGGATAGCATATTTTATGAGCTTTGTTCTTCAAATCGTCGCCATGTCACCGGGAGTCTTATTACCGAAACAGTGAGAAGAGGCGACACGAGACTGTATGTAGATAAGCACGGTCGAGGTTTCAGGAGATAAAATATGCATCCCTCCGTTGACAGACCAGCTTGTGAACGGAGAGTCGTACTGAACCGTCTCCCACAGAAGAGGAGCCCTGCCGAAATCTCCTACAATCTCTTGTTCACTAAAGTGTATCGTGGCGTATCTAAAGCGCACCTGGATAATGTACTTGGCCTCCTTCACAAATCAATGAAGCCCGACATTATCCTTTGAATAAATTCGTAGTACGGAACGATGCCACCATAATTCTAACTCAGTCAACGGCGGCAATGAGATCGGCATTAACCGTAAGCTATTTTGCTTCTGGGAGGATCACGCCTTCATCGGAAAAGGCTCGCAGGTGTGGCGGAAGAATCGAAGCAGAAGGCGGTCACCCTTCTCTGCTTCTTGGCTTCCATTTCTAATGAAATCACTGAAATCACTAGAAAATCTTTTAGTAACACTTTATTGGAGCACCTTAATGCTTAATTGCGATCTACTGAATGACAAATGAAACAATATAGTGATGAAAAGTATCGGATACCTGCAAAATCAGGTGATGTAGCCGCAATTCGTATAATTATCATCACGAAGTGTCGTTATTTTGATGCCTTTCTTCAATTAATCGACTTTTTAGTATTGAATTCTAAGATCTCTCGTACTAACTCCGATTGCGGTTTGCGTAAAGGCGGCCCTGATGGCTCGAACGCGCCCTGTGAGATTGCGGGTTCTATCTCGTCAATATGCCAGAAATTTACTTCCATGGGTTTGTGGAGGCTGTGGGAGTCGAATTGGCCGGCTGAAAGATCTATTCAGACGTTTCCGTAATTTCCGTGATGACTGCCAGATGAGTAACAGAAAAACACCTTATACAACGGCCATCGAACAGCGCACGGTCCTTCCTTCCCATTACATCCCCATCATCATCATCATGATCATTCCATCATCGTCCACAACCTGAACTCGTGCGTCGTGGGGGAGTGCTTCCAGTCTTAACCGACATGCGCTGGGGGGAACGCCTTGCGAATCTGCAATTGCACGGGACTCGAGCCAGGAAAAAAGAAAGAAAAATATAAAAATATCTAGTAGCATCATATGAAATAAGCTAAAAGAAAGATATCGTAAATCTGCAATCACAGCCCATTAAAACAAAAAAACCCAAGATTCTATGTGCAACGGATCATTAATTTTGAAATTTATTGCAATATAAATTAAATTACACTGCAGTATGAATCAGACGTATGGGAGCTATGCAGGATTAAATTTTGCATTTTACCTTATGTTAATGTTCCATACAGAATAGTTAAAATGTCAACTTAAAAGTACGTTAAATGCATCTTGTAATAAATGGCACATCTCGAACAATGTTTATTTTCTGGATAATTTTTTTATCGAGCGCGGAGTCGTTTCGCGACTAAAGACTGCTTTTACTCTATATATAGGCCCTGTTTTGAACTATCTTTTTAAGATTTTTACACGTAAAAATGTACTATTTTCTGAAAATGTACCCCAAATAAATTTAAAAAGTCGATTTTTGAAATTGAATCATTTTTCATGTGAGTTTATCTTACGTTGTTTATACAATCCAAATAATAATAATAATAATAATAATAATAATAATAATAATAATAATAATAATAATAATAATAATAATAATAATAATAATAATAATTACGCACACCACGAGAGCCGCCTGAAAAGACTAAGAAGTCGACAAAATTCAAACCAAAAACAAAGCGCCATCGCTCAGCCGTTTCTAGTCAACCATGTTTATTCACCTAGCACGTTTCCTCCATTTCCTGCAGGGGAAATTGCTCCTTTTCCCAAAATAGCCATTCATTTGGCCTTTACGCCTCATCCCACGGCATCCCGCCACAGCGTCCGCGGCCGAACGCAAAGGCGCCTTGCCGCAGCGCCGGGCGCTGGCTGGGAGCGGGGCCGGCGGCGGGCGGCGGGCGGCGGGCGATGGCAGTCACGGGCCGCGAACACCGGGCGCAAGGGAGCGCGTCCGCGCGCGAGAGCACTCCCGACGAGCGTCAAACGCAGGCAAAGGGCGCTGGTCAGTCGTAAACAGATCACTTCTCCTTCCGTTCCCTCCTCTGATTGGCTCTAACTGTAGTTCAGCGGAGCAACGTCTCAATTACCCCGCGGACCTTCTTGCCGCTGTGCATTGCTTTTTTTCGGTCTCCGTATCACGTTCGGGACATTCATCTACCACCGCTAATGAGTTGGGAGTTCTGGAGTGAAGAAATGCATCATTAGCTGCTCTGCTTAACGACTCCCGGACGAGAAAAAAAAATAAAAGTGTAGCAGAAGCTCGCGAAGGAGAAGAGCAGGAGATGAGAGGGGGGAGAAAAGGGGAGGAAAAACAAAAGCGTACACTGCGTGGCGAATCTGGGACGTATGGAAGATAGGGTTTCGTGGCGGTGGTATCTACGCTTGCGTTGATACTTCGCGATAGCGAAATTGGTTTTGTAAGAATAATAAATCTCTCACTTTTTGTGTAGGCACTTAAAAATGTCCTATGTTAAACATTCAAAGCGATCAGTTTTTCAGGAAAATTCAGGTCTAATATTTATCAAGAACTGATGCAAATCATTGTATTCTACAATTAGGATTCTAGAACACAAAATAAATTATTTTCATTTAATCAAACCGCACACTTTAATACGCCATACTTAAAACTGGATAACATAAGTGATGAAGGTAATAACACATCACCAAATGTAATATGGGAAACTTGTTTTTTTTAAATATCAGATATAAGTAATTTCTTAAAATTTACGATTACTTTGCAGCATCAGATATACAGACATGAATCCTATTCTCAATTATGTGAAAAAATCTAATGATCCTGAACATATAATATTACTTCAATAAATAAAAATCAACATAATTTCTTATGTTTCCAGAATATATGCAAAATTTGTGATAACTGTACCTGCATCGGTCAATTACATAGTTGCAGTTTCCAACCTTTACTTCTGTTTCCAACGTAATCAAAGATCTTCACCGCGAACGTATCTGAACATGATTAATGACCAACCGTCTACGGGCGTCGGCCAGTTCGTAGATTCGACACGATACCTATCATCCGAAACAAGCTCTAACTAGATCGCAATTTAGGACAACCAACCGAAACCGGAGCTTCCGGGCAACGCAACGCGGAGGAGGCAACAGCGGGCAGAAGGAGGGACGGGGGGCGTGTATAGGGTGTGGAACAGCCGGCCAACCCTCCGCCAGCGAATCCGCCAGGCTTTCGCGAGCTGCGCGTTAAAAAAACTGAAGCAGCCGCCGCCGCCGCCGCCGCCGCCGCGGTCGTCGCCGACACCAACGCCCCAGAACACGTCCACGCACTCGGCTAGCGCCAACCCACACGCGTTCTGCCCGTTATGCCCCGGAGCCGGCGACGAAATTATGGCACGTCTGCGACGCGTTCAGAAACAAAACACAACAAAAAACGAGCGAAACGCAGAAAAAAAGAACGCAACGAACAGTTGACGATCGCCCAACGATATATCAAAACTCGTTCTTCACCGGAATCGCTCCGCCTAGCCACAACTTCTCCTTGACCTTCTCTCACTCTCCCTTCGTCTTCTTGTTCGTATTCTTCACCTGCTCTGTTCTATCGTCGCCTTTCGTGGCTACGCGAACTCCATTCGCTATTCGACCCGTAGCGGCTACCAATCAGCCGCTCCTTGGCCGGTCAGTTGCTTTCCACAAAGCCGCAACCTAATCCTGCATACGGAGTGCTTCCCCATACGACCTACATCACCTCCAGGATCCGAGGCGTATAATTTTTTCGCAGCATCTGAATCGCAGGAAGCATCACTTGTAAGGATTGCGGTTCCGCGTAGTTCTGAATTCTACCGCGAAAACTAGTATACAGGGTCAGCTGAAAATTGTTCTCAGATTTTATCAGATATTACCAAAAAACTGTATTGGGGGATCTGAAACTATGTCTTATATACTTTGAAATGCTTTTAAGTATCCCACGCAGTGTTTAAGCATTTATTGCTGCTATTCGTACTGCTATTTTTAGTTTTCCATGTACTCGTTAATCTAATTCTCAGATGCCCTTTTGACCGCATCTGAAGAATAAAATAGCTCAAACGTCCGTCTCCAAACGTCATGTGCAATTGAAATATTTAGAAGGCCATATGCATGTTTAAACCTCTTGAATTTCGAAACAGGCAGGATTGCGTAACTCTCTGACGCGTGTGCGACTAAGGTAGGTCAGACGTCCCGGAGCCATCCTCCCACATCCGCGTTTGTGGCGCCTCGTACCACATGTCCGTGGGGAGGAGGGCGTGGGGTGTGGCGGGGGCGGTGCGGGGCGGGGCGGGGCGGGGCGGGGAGGGGAGGGCGCGAGCGTCGACCGCGGAGGCCCGCGGGCGCCGAGCGCAGTACGCCAGTGAATTACGAGCCCGGCGAGAGGCTCAACGCGCACTTCCGAATAAGAAACACGCGCGATGAAGTGCGAGAGTAATTCTCTTGCTGCTCTCTCCCGCTCGTCTCCGCTCCCTTCACCAGCCTCCACACTCGCCCGCCCGCCCGGGTCTCCGCGCCCGGCCCCGCCCCTCCCCGTCCCGCCCCGTCCCCTCCCATCCGCCCCGCCCCGCTCCGTCCCGCGCCGCGCCGCCGCTGCCAGCGCGGCGAGCCGGCCCGGCCGACCGGCCGTCGGGTCTATATAACTCATGCATATTTGATTCGGCGTCCTCGGCGCTGTCACCGGGCGGGGCGTAGCGCCGCTGCCTCCCCCCCTCAACCCCGCGGCCCCCGCGGCTACCCGCCCGCCGCCTCCCCCACCTCCCCCCGCGACACCCTCTGCGCGCACCTCGCTCGCCCGGCCGTCCCCGCCGCCAACGTGCGCACCAGGAAGTAGCGGAGACCGCGGTGGCGTCGGGCGGTCCACTGGCGGGTGGCGTTCGCGGTAGATATTCCTCTTCGCCGAAAGCCTACTTGCAGTGCGTCGCCTTTCAGCATCACGGGGATAAAAAAGGTACCATCATTAACAGTGTAATTGAAATATCGATGTTCCAAAGTTGGCTCCAAAACGCTCTTTTTAGATACATCGGTTGAGTTTTAGAAATGATTGGTCGTTCTGATATTCATTCCGTCAACTCTGGTGATGAGCAAAGATTCTAATAGGATTTTCTGATTCTTTTACGTGTGTACTGCACGTACTTGTACGTACAAGTGGAAAACACTGAGGGGAATATGTTATACGCGGAAACAGATGAATAGTTAAAATTGTTACAAATATTCTTAGGGCGCTTTCTGATGGCTGAGTTTCGTGTAGTATAGATTGACTGTCGCTCTGGGAAAGAGATACACATACTTCTTCGTGACGAATGTTGAAGCTGATACGTACCATGCATGCTACACGAGTGAGCTAACCACACTAGCTGATATAGCCCTATTGTATTGTTTGATAGAAGTTGATATTGATTGTGCCTTTGATACTCACATCACAAACGTTCACTTTATTCTCTTTGGCAACATTTACATTTACTACACCTTTTCCAAAACAGTTGAACATTAAATGAGAAGGACGCCCAACTACACTCACGATAAATGAACGAATATGATTGTCATCGACATAAAACAAAAACACAGTATTATATCTCGGAATTGATATTTCCATGTGCTTTAAAACCTGTTACACGAATAAAAAATCATATGATTTCTCTTTTCCCTAGTTATTATTTTTGAACGTTTTCCTCAATATCCGACATTATTACTAATGCTTGCAATTATACCTACGAAATGATATTTGAAAAATGTATTTAACGCATTTATATGGAAATTTAGTACTGTACATGGTTTTAAATACTGATTGAGGACAACAAGCATTTATGTACATGTCCTCACGTTTATTTTTATGTAGATTTATGAAACGGATTTCCGAAAAGTATTTTAAAAATGTTTATTTAAAAAACATAACTTATGGTGGCCTTTCCTTGAATGTTATATGTAACTGGTTATTTTGTATGATTTCTTAAAAAAGCTAATATCATCGTAAGAAAGAATATTTCTCCGCCATAACGAAGATTCTAAATGCATTTTCATCTCGTGCAAGAGTCCAACGTGAAGAAAAGGATAGAGAATTCGAAGAACTGGAGCACTGAGCGTTCTTCTCACTTTATTGTGCAACATACAACCAAAGGTAGAAATTACGAGAATTTGTTTCTTGGTCATTCCCTGCACTCGCCAAACGAACCATATTTCAACTCGTGCTCGGTATCAGTGAGTTATTAGGCGGCCTGCGTTTCTTTTCGCACCTGGCGCAAGAAACGCGTCTCATTACAAAGCTCCGAATCGCGATCAAACCGCACTGCGATTGTGACAAAAAGACGGCGCCGTTTTTCCGCAAAATGCATAAACGTCGACATTAATCCGCCCGACCGCAGTGATGTTCCCAGGGCGGGCGGGCGGCGGCTGGCGGCGACGGCGGCGGGCTCTCGCCGTTAGCCGGGGGACGTGAGGCCTCGGGGGCGGGGGGCAGGGGATGTGGGGACGGGGGCTCGCGGGCGGCGCCCGCTTCGCGTCCGCCCGCATTTCACCGTGGGGCCGCCGCCGCCCGCCGCCGCGTCCCAGATGTCGCCCGGCCGCCACCGCCACCGCCAACGCCGCCGCCGCCGTCGCCGCCGAAGTCGCTCCGCCGCGGGCGCGCGTTGCTCCGGATTCCGGCGGCCTCTGGCGGCGGCGGAGGCGGCGGTGGCGGCGGTGGCGGCGGTGGCGGCGGTGGCGGCGGTGGCGGCGGTGGCGGCGGTGGCGGCGGTGGCGGCGGTGGCGGCGGTGGCGGTGGCGATGGCGGCGGTGGCGGCGGTGGCGGCGGTGGCGGTGGCGGTGGCGATGGCGGCGGTGGCGGCGGTGGCGGCGGTGGCGGCGGTGGCGGCGGTGCGGCGGTGGCGGCGGTGGCGGGCGGCGGCGGTGGCGGCGGTGGCGGCGGTGGCGCGGGGGCGGCGGTGGCGGCGGTGGCGGCGGTGGCGGCGGTGGCGTGGCGATGGCGGCGGTGGCGGCGGCGGCGGTGGCGGTGGCGGCGATGGCGCGTGCGGCGGTGGCGGCGGTGGCGGCGGTGGCGGTGGCGGCGATGGCGGCAGTGGCGACGGTGGCGGCGGCGGTGGCGGTGGCGGTGGCGGCGGCGGCGGTGGTGGCGGCGATGGCGGCGGTGGCGGCGGTGGCGGCGGCGGCGGCGGTTCTGGTGGTAGCGGTTTGCTTGCGGGGATGTGGTGATGGCGCTTATGGCTGGGGTGCCGATGTTGTGTATGGGTCTCAGAAGTGGTAGGGATACGGCACTGATACATTTGTAATGTTAGCTGGGTTCAGGACGCCAGTAAGTTCTGTCGTTGATAGCGTTTCCAGTTACGACTGCGGTGCATTTGTAGATGTGGTGGCGTTGTAAATGTATCTGTAACACGATTGTAGCGATGGTTGCCACAGAGCGGTGGTGATTGTGCTGATGGTAGGGAAGTGCTAAAGGTGCTTATTGCCCGTGCGCTAGTAGAATACGTGGGTGACACCCATAAAAAGGTTTGAAATTTCTTTGGTGACAATTTTTGCTCTAGGACGATTCAGGGGACGGTGTTGGTGATAATGATGGCTTTTTTGATTCGGTGGCAGTATACGGTTTGAAGACGGTTATAGCATTTTCGTGCGCTGTGGTAGCGACATTTATCTGAGCATTGGTTTGAGCGGTAGTTTGAACCTTTGTAAATAGATGTCAGAATGCCGCTGTTTCGTTTTTGGTGACAACAGGATCATTGAAATTTCGTTAAGATCGTGAAACTCATGACTGAAACGTAATAATGAGACAAAAATTACCATAAATGTGACACGGTGGGGAGATTGAGTCATCCGCAAGAACCTCATCACGATGCGCAGACATTAATAGCTATTATACTCATTGCACTAGTATTTCCGAGTTTTCAATCTCAAATTACCTAACACTGTCCAAGTATTTGAAGAACGCATGATGAAACATTGGTTTTCTGTAATAAATATTGGAACAGTTAAGCATGAATTAGATCTGAAGATGATTATACTGAGAATATGTTTGTTTGTAGCATATTCAAGTTTACATTCAATTCATACCAAATTTGTTACACAAAAGCATCTTATTTTCCTTCAATTTTACTCTATTTTTTATGTATATCCGTCCAATTGAATCACGTATATTACGTTCTCTCTGATTATCATTCTCTAAAATACAATGCTGTTTGAGAAAGCAGGTAAAGCGAATTGGTGCTGGAAAAAGCTACGGTGACTGTATCCCCGGCCCTTTATCTGCACCTCTAGTCCCAGGCCCGCGCCTACGCGTTATCCAGCAACGGTTCGAGTTGCGACATCCACCTGATCGGCCGGAGTCAGGTTGCCCTTGCCGTTCGCCGATGACTTATGCATCGCATGCATGTTAAGCATCACCGCTGCCGCTGCACGCGCTCATGCCTATGGAGATGCTTATACGGATTCCGTAATGCGCTCCACACGGCAGAGGTGGCCTCTGCCAAATAAATCAGCTATCGAGGCCTAAGGTTTCTCTTCCAGTAGGATCGTCTCGGGGAGTTTGCTAGGGGGCTTGTCTTTCATCCAGAACAAGGAATGAAATAACGAAAAACTATAGAAATAAGCCTCGCGTGCACCAATGGAACGAAATACTTTAATGGAATATTATCTCTGATACAGTGCGAATAATATTATTTCATCTTTTGTGAAAGTATTCGATTTCTTTTTCATCTTTCTGTGTGTTAAGCGTAGACTCCGTTTTTACAGACTATAGGAAAATACTGTAAATAACACTTTGATTGATATCTTTGCATTAAATATGTTATCAAAATTGTTCGTTAATTTTATTTCAGTGATCGATTCATTACGTTATTAAATCGCGATTTCAGTTTTAAAATATGCTTTGCTTACTCTATATTTGCCACTCAAATATTTGACGAACTCTGGCAATAAAACTGTCCAGTAATCGTAAGCAAAAGATGAGTTTTTTAAGGGAACAGGATACATATTTTTTTCTTCTAGTAATACCACGCACTAAAGCGAATTGTTTCCAAAGTACTGACGCCGAAGTCATTCCAACACCCGCGAGTTCCAGGCGAGAATCCGAAGGCGACCCTGTCACTGGTAGCAGTGCCTTTGCAGCCAGCGTCTGGCCGGGTGGGCGCCTTAATTAAAGCCGCCAGTAGCAACCCGCTTCCGAATTCTAGTCATTTGTCCGGGACGCCATACATTCTACAAGCGGTACAAGCATTCAAAACACGTGTCACGTCAGAGCTCAAGCAGGCGCTACTGCCCAGAAACCTCCCGCGACTAATGAGAAAAGATAGCGATAAGCTCAAAGCATACGCGGGGCTCCGGTCCGGGAGCGGGGACTCGTAAAAATGTCACAGCTGCCATATTAACGACCTGGCCGAAGTGGCGCGACGGGTTATCTGGCAAATTAGCAGACGCCACCGCCACCGCTTCGGACGACTCTCCGGCGCGCTATCAGCGCATGTGATACTGTTTATATTGTCGTCATCAGTTCATTTCACGGATCATGCGGCACGCCACTTTCGGAGCCAATCTCTGGTACAAAGTACACTCGTCACGCCAACGTTCATGTGTTGGGTGGTGTTTAAGAGTACGATTTTTTTTAGGTTTCCCTACAGATAAAAAATGCTTCTGAATCAGTTTTAATTTGCGTTTATTGACGGTACAATAAACCTAACCATTAAGTCATAATTTATCGTAATTATTGTCCGACCACGTATATCAATTACGTATCAATCGAGCGTATCTCAATTAAGTATGAATAATATGTTTTGGTATGAATGCCGCAGGCAGAAGGACCACGTGCTCGCGAGTAAAGACATTCCCCTTGAGTGAGTCTGTTTACAACAAAACATGATCGATTTTCATTAACATAAAAAGAAGCCTAGTACAACCCATCGCGAAAATGAGATGAACTGATACCAACATTCAAGGAAATCTTTTTGACATTCAGTAATTTCAATTTCCGCAAACATGAAAATTAAAGACACGTATTTCCTAACTTTAAATACCTTTTCATATCGACTATTAATGATAAGGGGCATGATTTGGTTAAAAGCAAGAGTCTGGATTACTATTTTATCAACAATACTAAAAAATCAAATCTATAGTTCGTTTACCGATGCAAATCAGTTTCCTACAACTCGCGAGCGAAAATCTCTAGTATTCAAATTGCTAACCTAGCTTTGTTGGAATTTTTATTCACCATTCCACAATTATTGTAAAAAGATGGGAAAGAGATTTTCGAGCACACGAAAACGTGCGCAGGTACTTCTGCCCCATACGTCACGTACAGTCTTTACTGTTCTTCGACAAAATAAATCAAATCAAATCAACAGCAGCCCTCACTTCAATGCGGCACAGATCACCGAGAGGCCCGCCCAGAAACCGCCGTTCTCCGAACTCCTTTCCATCGACTTTCTCCCAGCACCTGCGCGGGCCGCGATCGCTGGGAGGTGCGAACCCCGGACGTCGTCGCCGGGGGCGAGCCCCGCCCTCCACCGGCCTCCGGTCACGCGCGGCTGACGCCGGCGTCTGCAGCCGCCCGCGTCCAGCATCCCGTCCTCCCCTCGCCTGCCCGCTTCCTCCGGCTTCGCGCCCGGAGAGGCGATCGCCGATTCATTGGCTGATTTATTATTCGTGGGAGATAGTTCGCAGGAAGACGACTCGTCCATCGTCTTTCGCTTCCCGTCAGTTCATTCTGAATATGCCGAGGCATTGTGCGCTTCGATGCGTTGTGTGAGGATGATGGAGGGTGCCTAGTGCTGTGAAGAGTAATGCGGACGAGTTTAAAGTAGATGGAGAAAGTGACAAAAACTCTTGTCGTGAGCCCGTTTCTTAATTTCAAGAAATTCCGTAGATGAGTAGTATCTGAAGCCCGGAACTCAGGGTAGCATCGGAAACGTGCTTGTCTTTGCATCACTTGCGCCTTGCCGACCGTTCCACTCTGGCCAGTCCTCGCAACTCCTCTCCTGTGTTGTCTCTCCTGTCTCCCACTGACGGGGTCGCCTTTTCGAGTCCCCACACTCCAATACCTCACCCACACTGCCCTGACTACAATACCGCGTCCACAATGCCCTGTCCACCACGTCCCGTCCACAATACCTCGTCCCGAATGCACCGTCCACTATGGCGAATCCACTATACCGCATCCGTAAAGCCTCTTCCACAATGCCCCGTCCACAATGCTTCGTCCACATGCTTCATCCACACGCACCGTCCACAATGCCCCTTCCACAGTCCCGTCCACAATGCCCCCTACACAGTGCCCCGTCTTCAATGCCCCTACCCCAATGCCCCAACCTCAATGTCCCTATCTCAATGCCCCTACACCAATGTCCCTATCCCAATGCCTCTACCCCAATGCCCCGTCCACAATACCCCGCCAACAACGCCCCGTCCACATGCCCCGTCCTCAGTCGTCCGTCCCCCGGCCGTCTCCCGCGGCCCGAGCCGACCCGTCCCCTCATTCTCTCTTTCCTTGTTCTCCGTCCCCAGTCTCCAGAGCCCCGCCCTCCTCCCGTGCCCCGTCCCCCACGCTCTTCGTCCGCGCGCCGCGTTCGCTCGCCGCCGCTGCATCCGCCGCATGCGCTCTCCACGCCGCTCCACCGGTCTCCCTCGACGGGTGGCGGCGGAAGTGACATCAGCAGCGGGCTGTCGGAGCGTCGCGGCGCGCGGGCCGGAAGCCGCTCAGGTCGGGCGGTGGCGCCGCCGCCGCCGCCGCCGTCGTCGCTCGAATGGTTCACCCCGCGGCCACTCAACACGACGTGCGAGGAGGGCCGGCCGCGCGCAGTTCAGATTTTATCCGGGATGGGTTGGATGCTCCGCTGAAGTTCGGAAATTAAGGGAGGTATTCATGAATCGGTGATGCGCGACCGGCTGGAAGAGATAGGGCGGGCGGGGAGATTTGACGAATCGATGGGACTTCACGTTCGGGTCCTAGAGTCACGTACTCATTGGGAAATAGGGATTAGAATCTCAGGTAAAATGACATGTCATTAAATCACGTGATTCTTTAAAAATTGTTAAACTTCGTACAAATCGCTTTAATGAAATCGAAGTATTTGTTAACTTCATCAAAGAGTATTAATTTAATAAAGATAATTAAAAATTAATTCAGCGTGTAAAAGAAAACCTACTTAGCGAGTAGCATCAGCAAATATTTGTGCACTACCTCTCTTTAGAAGAGGCAACTCTATGACAAGTCAGAGAGAAAAGAGCTAACGTTTTATAGATATATTTTCTTTAAACTCCATATAACGTTGAGAACAATGTGATTTTTCATTTATACAACTGCATTACTATTTCATAAATGAAAACAATTCAGAGAAATCTAGCAAACACAATTATAGAATATTTTCTACAGTCGCGTTTAATCTAAGATTGAAATCGCTCCAAGTTTGCAACTTACTGTTCAATGGAATTCGACGTGTAATGACGGCAATACCTTATAGCGCAAAAGTGAACATCATTACGATCGGCATTCTCTTCTATTGCTCAATCACATCAGTTAAACGTGGATTATATCAGCGAGATCAAAAGGCAAGACCGAGGTTTAATTGAGCTAGAAAGTACTCACGCTAATCGTAGCATTTTCACGAAAACATGATCTAACTTCCCGATTCTTCAGGCCAGGTGATGCAGAAAATCTCATGGGAGCACGTCCTTTCACTGACGATCACCGGTACACCAGTGTACAACGAACAGCCTTCTCTCTTCTCCTCACCTTCCAGGGCTTGCAGTAAACAAATGAGCGCTAATTTTACGGGAATCGGATCGCAATAATTGCCCTTCATTGTAGTCACACGCGTTACTTGCTCGCCAGGCACGAAGGGAGGGTCCACACACGCTACAACAGATGGTTTATCACAAAAGCCGTTCTCCTCCTCCCACCTACCCAAACGGTCGGGCATCATGCCGTAATTATAAAATGTGTAAAACAATTTTGTGATATATATAACGGGTGAAATTTTTTTGCTCACGTGTTTTTTGTTTGTTGAATTTAGAAACGAATACATGCTTGATATTCACGAGGATATTATATCCACGTTTGACTACAACTGGCCGACTGAAATTTCAACCAAGAGCAGGTAAACATACATCGCACACAGAAAAAATGATGAAAGCGGACACTTGAGAAAATTTTATGAGGAAAGCTGGAGTGAAATTAATGAATATGTGCAGCAGAAACTCAACGAATTTCCCATTGTATAGGTGTTTGTGGCCTTCTCTGAATTTTGGTGAAACGGGGAATTAGTCGACAGTGGCCCGTGTAAGATAATTTGATGTTTTTGCATACCATACAAACAGGACGACGTAAAATTCAGTTCTAGTTAAATAAAATATTAATTTAAGTAAATAACTTTATTATGAAAACCTGAAGCTCTCAATAATGTGCCTGTAAAAGGATATAGGTTACATATTTAAGGTACGAATTAAAAAGTTATATTCCTTAAAACTCAGCGTTGCAACAAGCAGTATTCATTAAAACCACGATAGGAATGAAAAGTTTCTTGTGGAAGTGAAATCAAAGAAGGAATGAAAGAAGAAAAAAAGAAAGAAAGGGAAAGAGAAAGAAATGAATACTCTAACAGAAAAGAAACCTCTTCGTCACAATCTATTCTTATGAAAATTCGGTAAAAAGCATCTGATAAAATCACTTAGTGAAAAAAAACTCCTTACCACGGGTTTATTACTAGAATATAAAACAAATTTCAAGGAAACCCTTCTCATTTTAATTTGTTCGTCACTCTATAACTTCCTACTTCAGGAAAGAACATCTCTAAAAAGAAATCTGAATAATTTTATCGAAGAATATCTAGGAAATGTGGCCATCTTACGCTCCCTCAGTACGGAAGTCTCACATACCGCGTCCGTAAGTGGCGGCACTTCATCAAGAAAAATGGGCGTGCCCGCTGGGTTAAAAAGAGGAGCTCGGAGCCGAGACCCGGACCTCCCGCACGCGCTTTGCGGCAGCGGCGGCGGCGGCGGCGGCGGCGGCGGCGGCCCTCATGTCCTGCGCGGTGCTGCGAGGGGGCGGAACAGCGCGCGGTCCTCGCATTAAGGAGCATTAAAAGTCTCGTCGGCGGCGAGGGCGGCGAGGACGGCGAGGGCGGCGGACGGAGCAGGCGACCCGCGAGTTGGAGACCCCGGAGGGCCGCACGTGCTCAAATCAAGGCCCATTCGGGCCGGCCGGCGATTTTCGCGCCAGGGGGCGCCGCAACCCCCACCCCAGCGTCGCCTCACGAGCGAGCGCGCGGGAGGGGGGCGGGCGCGCTTCGTTACGTCGTCTTGTCGCAGACACACGTGCCGGCGCCACCACGCCCACGCGGGGCCCTCGGCGAGGAGCGGCGAGGACGGCGAGGGCGGCGAGGACGCAGGGGCCGTCGGAGGCGGTGGAGCGGCGCGTGGGGACGGCGCGGCGCAGCGGGGCGCTGCGCTGCGAGAGGGGGGGCGTGGCATGGCGAGGCGGTCGAGGAGGCCGGGGAGCGAGGCGCGCGGTTGGGGGCGGTCGGGAGCCGGCGCGGCGCCGCGGGGCGCCCGGAGGCTGCACACACACGCGCTCGCGCGCGCGCGCGCGCGCGCACGGCGACGCAGCGACGCGGTCGTCGGAAGTGCTCGGGGGCGGTCGGCATCGGTCGGCGGCGGGCGGGGCGATCGGGGCCGGCTTGCTCGGTCGGGGGTTGACACAGCGGTGGAGCTGAGGCTTCGAGAGGCGGGGAGGCGAGGCGGACGGGAGGCTGGGATCCCCGGGAGGGCGACTATCTCTGCTCCACGCGCTGCGACGCGGAAGGACGTACCGCCCCCGCCGGGCCCGCCCCCGCCCCGCTGCTGCCGGATGGTGGCGGACGGCTCCGCATTCACAAGAGCACTAAGCGACTTTATCGTCCCGATATGTGCGCGAAATAATTGTGGGGGAGAAGTTCTGACGACGGTCGCGAACGAGGGGAACGAGCTGCTGCGCGAGCAAACGAGAGAAGAGCAGAAGGGGATAAAACATGGGGGCGTCGTATATGGCTGAATACCACGATAGGAGAGCCGAGAACTTGTTCACGAAATGAAGGAGTTCATGAATTACATTAATAACCACAGTCTAAGAAGAGAAGCAGAGAAGTATTCTGATGACCGGACTACCAATCCTGATAAAGAGTAATATGGAATTTTACTTACTTCTTCCATAATTTGTTTAAAGATATCAAAGATATAGTTTAAAAATATTTACCAAATCACATTGCATCCCTGCGTAAACACGATCATTGTTCGGTAAATTAAGAAAATACACTTAAATTATTTACGATTAGGCCTCCAACAACAAACAATTAATCAGATAACAAACACATTGTATGATACGAGGATCTAGAAGGCGTTGTCCTGATGTAAATAACAGTAGTTCGTTTATTCTTCCGTCAGCAAATTTAAAGTGCACAAGCAATACATGGCATTGTCGCTCTCTGTAACTTCTCTGGAACAATGGCCTAACCAGGCGGAAGTTCCCTTCCAGGGCGCTTCATCCCGTGAGGAGAATTAATAGTGTGTGGCTGCGCGCAGGAAACGCGTTTGATGGGGACGAATCACCGAAGAAGCCCATCCGCCAGGCGCCGGCCGCGCGCCTCCCGCCCGTATTTGGGGCGTCCATTAATAACGGCGCCAGCTAAAATATTAGCAAGGCGACACGTGGACGTTCCCATATACGAAATTAATTTATTGATAGATTGATGTACCCGCACAACGTATTCATAAAACAAATAATCTTTTACGTATCTTAAAATGAGTGGAATTAATTACCGTGTCTTTACGTTATCAGTATGTCAATCATTTTCGCCCGTTCGTTTTTTTTTAAAATGTTTTTGAGGGGAAATTTAGTAATTTGTTTTGGTTTGAATGATATATTTCTAATATATCTTTTCTGTTTTATTCTTTCAACCCCTTTCTGCACTGCAGCTGTCTCCTTCCTTAACTTCAAAATACGTCGTTTACACCTACTTGCAACGCCGTTCCTCGCAGAACCTCTAGAAAATATCGCTTATGTGTCACCTGCATCATCTACGACGACTGTTTCAAATTAACATACCGAAAGACGATACACTAGTTAAGTGTCACTCTTACAGTTACACGCATATTTCAGAAAGTTGTATTTCAAGTCTTCCTATTACCCCCTAGCCGTTCCATCTGGGTCATGTTTTAAATTTTTGTTGGCAGTCTTTCAAATAGTGGTTATCTCTAGCGTACCACAAGCATGTAGGCATGAACACTCTTCTAGAAAGCGGTTACTCAGTTAAAAATTCACAACGAATATGTAAATATAGCTTTTAGAGGAATTGTTTACTACTGCTCACAGACCCTAAGTATTTCAATTTCAGTTGTCAATTATGGCCCATTGTTTAACCGTAATAGCTAGACGATTTGCTGGTAATTCCAAAAATATAGAACTAAATTAACTTACATGAACATACATACATCGTACTAAATAAATACTGATCCTCAATGACACAATAATCAAGACGGCAATAGAGAGCATTTCATCAGATTTACCAAGGCCACTCTGTATCTCCAAACTCTGTCCAATACCTCAAAAACTGATATATTCCAATAGAAAAAGAGTGGTTTCAGTTTGTTTCACTTTGAGTTTGAACTGACACATCAAATAATACTAGAGTATTGAAATATTTGAGACAACGAATGTCCTTGTACATAAAGGAAAGTTTTGTATTCGTTTTTCTTCATCCGAATATGATTATTATTACTGCTATTCAAATTATTCAAACAAGAATTTAAAGTAATATATAGTTCTGAAATGTCAAAATGCCATGCACGCCCCACGTATTTACTAAAATATTTTCTCATCTCACACAAATGGGCGTAAATCAACACAGTCTTACAGGAATCATGATCATTACACATTGCATTAAATTTCATATGCGTCACGCAACGGCTTGCCACTAAATTCAGTACGTGGTTGCAATCTTAGATTAAAGAAGAAAGTCTTCTTGTTCAAGTGCATGCAATGTATACCATTACACTGCAAATGCAATTAACAATTATGACAAACTTACATGGAGAACTAGAAACAAGAATCCACACGCAGTCATTGCTTCAGATCATCAGAATTTTGTTACTCACGCTAGTTAGTAATTTATGTCATCACGGTGATTATAGTAGATATTTAAAGTTTCCGAGTATACACAGAGCAATTTTTATTAAAATAAGAGCATCCAATAAGCAGACATGTGTAATTACCACTTATCGTGGCAAAGTGTGCTTTTTTAAAATACGTGATGGAATACAGGAAGTTACACATAATTATCGAGTAATCCTAAATTTTTAAATAAACTAAAATCTATGGTGAGATAAAACTCATTTGATTGCAGAAATCCGATCGTCAACCAAAGGGAATTGCTCAATCAATCAATTCCTCTCTAAACATTTGGTTTCGTGTATTTCAAAATTTGCAGAACTGCATACAATTGCTCCGATTACATTTAAATTTATGTACGTATAACTGAACCCCTGGCTGCATAACCCTCCCCGATCTCACCAAACTAATGAGTGACTAAATTACTGTAACAAAATGGTAAAACGTGATTATTTGTCATTACGTTTCACATCCTCTTCAACACAAGAAAACAGTGGAGAGCCCAAAACATGAACCGATAACATTTAACTTGGCATATCGCTTCAACTGCCACACAAGAAATAGCGCTGGAGTGGAATGACGAAGAATCACAAACTTCAAACCTTGAAAACATTCTGTCACGTAAGTTGAGAGATTTATGTTTAGCAAATATGCATAAAATGGAATAAGAAGTAGGAGTGCCAACGTCTATCCCAAGCTAAGAGTCGATTGCACAATTTACTATTGGTCGCCAATGAAATCATTATGCTTTTCCAAATATCCACTTATACTTTCAATACGCGACCACGTTCGACCGACGTACTTTTTTCACCATAATCTCATCGTTTCATCACCCGTGATGCAATGCTCACAGTGTATTCATGGAATTATTCTGTGGAAACATTTGTGACGTAAAATAATTTACACTTTTGTATTTTATATTTATACTATATTTTTATTTGACCACATAAAATATTTATTCAATTATTCGGAAATCTGCAAAACAGTTAAGCAGAACTATTACAGAAGTTATATTTTTCAGTGATACAATTTTCTGTATCTCATAAAATTTCAAAAAGTAGAATGTTGATGGATTATCTTTAGCAATGTCGATCTTATATTTAAATCAAGGCATCCTTGATAGAAGTGTGGAAGTTATAAGGCGAGTCCTGCTCAGACATCTAAGCACCCATTTTCCTTTACTATAACATTTAGACGTTTTCTTTAATCATTGACCTTTTTATTGATACAAATATTTCCAACTCACAAATTTTGAAAATATTGAAAATTGATAGAATTACGTTGGCAAAAAAAGACTTCACGTTAAAATGAAGCCATTCCTGATAAAAATGTGGAAGCTATAAGGCAAGCCGTGGCCAGTCCTCTAAGCGCCCATTTCATTTATTATACATAATTTGAAATTTTCTATAATCGTCGCCATTCGAAAAGCAAGACCGTCTTGGGAGTTCCCCGTGCGAAGTGCAAGTGACGAGGCGCGCAAACGCCGCGGCGTGGGCGGTAGGCCGGGGGCAGGCTGCGCATCGCAGCGCCGCCACGCCTCGCAGGCGATCGCCTCTCAAATATCGCGTGGAAACGTGAGAACCAGCGAGGCCCCCTTTGTAAGCGGTCGCTCATAAATTATTGCGGCGGCGGCGAGGCAGAAGGAGACAGTCCTAGAGTCCCGTTCCGGCTCGGCAGGCCCGCCAGCCAGACACGCCTCGTGCCCACACTCACACACAGGCCCAGGGACACCGATTCACCCACGCACTCCCACACACACGCACACCTGCACTCCCTCCTCCTTCTTTCTCTCCACTGCACACGTACAGCCACGAAAGCACACGTACGCGCGCGAGCGGGCCCGCGCCCGGCGCGCGCGGCCGAATCGTCCGTCGGACGAGCGAACGAACACATACACGGACGGACGGACAGACGCACGGACGGACGCCGCCAAGCGTATATCCGCGAACAGCGCAGTAGGGCCGCAAGCGCCGTGCCGGGGCCCGGGACAATGAAGAGAATATATTTTTTATAATCCCCCGGCCGCGTCCCGTCGCCGCCCGCCCCCACCCGGCCCCGCTGCCGGCCGTACCCCGGCCGCCGCCCCCCTCTCTCTGCTACGCCGCGGTTTCCGTCGCCGTTTTGTAGGGCCCCCGCGGACGCGCATATGCTGCCCGCCCGCCGGTCGGCGTTTTGTACCGGTTAGCCGGACAAATTGAATACGGTCGAGTTCGCGCCGACCTTCCACGGCGGGCGGGGGCGGCGGGGAGGGAAGGGGGGCGAGGGGAGGCGTGACACGTGGGACGCGGCTCCGCGGGAGGATTCACCGTGCGCAACTCTCGTTCCAAATTTCCCCGCTCATTATTGCAATAAATACTATTTACGTTCGCGTTTACGTTTAAAGGAAGGGAACGTTTAAAGCACGTTCTGAGATGTTTAATGATTTAAAGTAAGCTACTGTCATTCACAACAAGGGGTGAACACTCATTAAATTGGGGCAGTTATGGGTTACTGTAAGTGATAAATTACTGAAGTAATGTGTGAAACTGGGCTTCTTGCCATCTAGTCTTTCTATTTTACTCAAATAATGGGTGGTTTTGGTTAAATACTGATAGTAACTTTGGCTATAGAAGCGATTCCTGTACAGAATATAACGAGTTTTTTTGCAAAAATTTCATATTCGTAGATACGTTTTGTTATAATGGCTTCAAGAATTCCTCTCCACTTGACAGCTTGGAATAATCACATACATTTGTATATTTTGTCTAGGGATTAAGATCTTAAGAGGTACAAAAAATTCTCGTTGCATAAATATTGAAATTCAGTTACAAGGTTAAATTTGTGGAATACTCGTATTTCATTACGATGCGAAACTAGATTTCCACATTTTACGTTTGTTACAAATCGTTACGAATGTTTTATTACTTTTTCTCGAAAACCATTTATACACAGTATGAATGCAATTAATATGAAAATACAACTTCGTTTAAATGACATTTCTTTTCGCTGTATTACTAGTAGTGTGACTGATGAATGATGATAAACCGGTGAACTTGATTCATTCTTTTATGGGTCCGCGTTGATGATGCACACTGTGAGAATCTTTTTTGCTTGAGATGTAAATGAGTGTGGATATGAAATCTTCTTCATGCCAAGGTTTAACTTTATTTCTTAACGCAGCTAATTACACAACGTCTCACAGCGTGTTCCCCATTATATCATGTTAAACACTTCTCTCGCTACTTTTAAGGTCTCTATTCCATCCAATGAAGAAATCTATCACAACCAAAATTCAAAAGTTGCATATGACACGAACTGTGAATATAATACGAGGAGCATTTTTTAAAATCGCACAGCCATATCTACGCAGATTATGACTTAGTACCTTATTTCAAAATGTTTGACACACTTCTACATGTAAAATTAATTAGTATATTTGTAAATTTCTTTACTTTTATTGGTCAACCAAATACTCAAGATGCTCTTGAATCCAATGAATCCATTTATTTGCGGATTTCTTTACTAAGAATGATTTTCATTTTGATTTATCCTCATTTAGGTCAACTTTGAAACACAGAAATTTCTAGGTAGATATTTCTGAATAAAAATTTAAATCTTAATCTACCGATGTATGGGTGTTTCCCCATAGAAACATGAATTCGCGTTATAATAAGTTATAATTGAGGAAGAATGCGGTATGCAGCGCGCATTTACAGAGAATGCGGGCTCACCTGATGGCGATAGCAATTAAGAAGTCGCAGGCAAGCTGTGTTTATACTGCATGGTGACCCTCAGTCCATTCAACAGGCTGCCAAATTACACGTGTCAACCCAAGCGGAGGGCGGTACAGACGTCACCTCATTCAGGTTCGGAAGAACTAGCAATTTCCTTTCAACGGCCTCCCAAATTACCCTCAGCACACTTTCCACGGGAAAGCTTATTCTAATCGCTCTCCTGCGGATTTCACATCGAGCACTGAAATGCAACCCTGATGCACATTCGCGACAAAATCAAGCGATAGTCATTCTCCGGGTAGATATCCACACATGGCTAAGTGCACTCGAAAACCTAATGAATGGAATCTTATTCTTATATCCATACACTACAACTGAATAAATGGAAGGAAAATAAATACATATTTCTGGCGACAATGTGAAGTTATTGTTCTGGTGCACTATTTTGCAAACTTTATTTCTCCCAATTATTTAGTTTTATCTCAGTCTTTATTATTCGACACTTCAGTAAAAACCACGGTGGCCTATTTGGAGGAAAATTGGGAAGAATGGATAAATTTATTTTCAAATTATTTCATGATTTGATAAAAAAGCATTTTCGTAACCATAATTTTTGAAACTTTTTCAGATAATAATGTTCAGACAGGGATCAGATTAGGGTTACTCCAACTTTGCAAGGAGGTTCGTAAGTAGTACTTTCTTGTGCTGTCAAATCTGTCGAAAGTTTCATTACGGTCTATCAAAAACACGTGAAATACAAAACACATATCCATTTAGATTCCACGTGAAATACAATCGAATCAAATATCGCAACTTTCCCTCATACGCACTCCGTGCACAGAAAAAAGGGGGATCACGACGATCACCGGCCGGCTGCGGGGGCGGGGCGGGGGCGTGCGCCGCCGAAACGACGCCCCGGAAGCGCGGGGGGCGGAGGGCGGGGGCGGAGGGCAACGCGCCAGGGGCGGCCACGCAGCGGAACGGACAGCGAATAATTTGTCATTCCTCGACGCTGCCTGCGCCTCGGAACAAGATCCTCCCGAGGTGGAGTGCTCGCGGCGGGTGCGGGGGCGAGGGCGGGCGCGGGGGCGGGAGCGGGGCGCACTTGCCCCGCGCGAGCGGAGGCCAATCCGAGAGCGGAAGCGGCGTCGCGGCGGGGTCCCTTGATGGCCGCGTAATGAAAGCAGAAGTCGCTTCCTCGGTGTGGACGCCGAAGCACAGCGCTCTCCCAACGAACTGCGAGGCCTAATGCGCCGGGGGTTGATACGCTTGGCGTCACATCCCGACGCGATTGAGGCGCTGAAAGTATTCTCCAATGGCCGCGGGACGGGCCGAGCACATGCGTCTACGTAACGCCAGGCAAATACTTCTTTATTATGACACCTGTTCCTAGTCTTGAAGCTACATGTGGAGGGGACGAATGATTTTGATGAATCGGTGATTATGATGTTTTGATATGAATTCTTGCGGAGAAATAAGGCCAAAGGAGGCAGGAAACGGAAACCTAGAAAAGTTTCAGCCAATCGGTTTGTTTACCCGAAATTCCAAAACGGTCAACTTTTGTTTTGATTCTTTCTGGTCAAATCAATGAGACGATAAACACCTGAGGTCATTCCCGTAAGAAACATCCACGAAGGTACCTTCGTTATTCCAGCGTAATTTCAACCGACGAAGTAATTAATTAATGGAGTATTGACTACATAGTCCTTCTCAATGGAAGCCCGGGAGGGTCAAGTAGGCATGCTGAGATCCGGGCTGCTCGGTCTTGGGCGGTCGGCACTCCGCTCTATTCCCCGCCTCCCTTATTAATAACCGGGCGAGAGGGTTGCACGGCAAGGGCGTGCCGCGGCTGGAGGAGGGCAGGGGGCGCGTCTGCGAGGTGTAAGGGGGGGGGCGCCGGCGCGTCGCGGTGGGGGTGCAAGGGGGTGGGCTGCGACCGGGATTTGAATCCCAGCCACACTGAGGTGGAAGGTGGTCTATCCGTCCCCTAAGACGTGGGCTTAACAATGGTAATGTAAACAGACCGTGAATTAAAAAAATAGCGTTGGAAATGGCTTCACTTGAGAAATTGGAGCTGGAGAAAAAAATACAATATACGATTAATATGTTTGAATTGAACAGCCAAAATTTGACACATGTTCCATATTTCATAAGCAAAGCGATTAAGGTTCCAATTAAATCCCTTGAATTAAATTAATACATAAAATACAATAATGATTTTGCTTCTTGAGAAACGGTTTTGACAGTCATTTTTTTTCAAGTTTGACAGATTGAAATCAATAATAGGAATTCATACGCCACATACAAATGAGAGTCAAAAAAAGGCCTGATGTATTAACAATTGGAAACAACGACGTGCATAATGCTTTACTCCCCTCTTGTGCAGAACTAACACCGCCCTCCCGACGTGTGCAGTGCGCCAGCGGGCGCGGTCCATGCAGCGGCATTCCGCGGCCGCAGGTGCGCCATATTCGAATGCACTCCGGCGTGCGGCTGCGTCCCCGCTCCGCTCGTCGGCGGGGCGCGCCCGCTGGAGGGAATCCCCCGGCCGGGCGGGGGAGGGCGGAGGGGCGGGGCAGGGCGGGGCGGGGGTGCGGCGCGGCCTGTGATTAGCGCGCGACGAGGGGGCGGGCGCGGCGGCGGGGTGCCGCGATGACAGACCGGCGGACGTCGCTGGCTCCGGTGTCGCCCCCGCAGCCCACTAATTGGCCCGGGCGCCCCCGGGGGCTCCAATTGCCGCCGATGTGCAGCCGCCCCCCCTCCCCGCCACGCACCCCCAGCCGCTGCTGCCGCCGGCGCCACCCCCTTGCACCTCGCTGACGCGCCCCCCTGCCCGCCCCCCGCCGCGGCTCGGCTGCGTGCCGTGCAACCCTCTCGCGGGGTTATTAATAAGGGAGGCGGGGAGTAGAGAGGAGCACGGATCTCTAACTGGCGTTGCCAGCGCACCTACCGTACTTGATCCTCCCGGGCTTCCGTTGACGACGGCTGTGTTATCAATACTCTATTAATTAATCACTTGGTGGATTGAATTTACGCGGGAATATCGAAGTTATTTTCGTGGATGTTTCTTACGGGAATGGTTCAAGGCGTTTATTGTCTCGTTCGTTTTACCAAAATAAACAATAACAATGATTTTCTACAATTAATAAGAAGCTATTTTACATAATTTGATGAATGAATCCAAACTGGTTGCTAAGAGAAGTTTCTTGCATTTAGAGGAAAGATGGTAAGCGGTTTCTACAAAACAGAGCGCTGTTTGAATAAATGAACACATTCGAATTTAAATGTAGTACGTTTGTTTAAAGAGATACAATGTTGGAGCAGTAAAACTGTTGCATGCATAAACATAACACTTAGACTAGAGCACGGCAACGTGATTCTTTCGTTAACAAATGAAGCCATGCAGTGCACATGTAAATACTTCTGTATGGGTACAAATTATCTAGAAGCTTACTGCAGTGTACAATCCAGGTTAATTGTCACGAGACCCCTGAACCCAACCATGTTGTTTGCAGGGATAATGATTTGTAAGGCTATACTTTATAATGAAGTAATACGACCAGTACCACGTTTATGCTGCCTGATTGAGAGAAACAAACATGTCCTAAGTGATCCTCAACTCAGAGTGAAACAAACGTGTATAGTTTTTTAGTTTTTATCTGCATGACACATGGCCTTCATTACCGTGTTCGACGGTCAATAAATTCAAATATTTTCCCCAACTCGTACCACGAAATACAGTATTCAAAACTAAAAAGCGTGAGCTCTCAGAAAGAATCGAACGCACAAAGGGAAGAGAGACGAACAGAAAGAGGGTCTAAGAGTTCCCAATCGCGTGCCGGGGCAAGGAAGGGCAAGGCCGGATCGTAGCACCCAAGGCGGTGGTGGTCGGTCGGCCGGGGGGCGGGGCGGCGTCTGAACAGCGTCAGACGGCGACGGGGGCGGCGACGGCGGCGGCGGAAGTGGAGGCGGCGCCCGGTGTTCACCGTAAACCCGCGTGGCCGCGCCGCGCCGCGCCGTTTCCCCGAAGCCGACGAAGGCTCTCTGCGGTCTGGGACGCGCCCGCTTTATGGTCCCCGCTGCCGGTAACGAACGAGCCCGCCGCCCCGCCTGCACCGCCAGCGCCACCAGCGGGGCTCCCTTCCCAGAAGTCCTCCGTCGCAGTCGGACGGTCGCTGCGGGCTGGGTCGGAGCGCAGGTGGGTAATTGGCCCGGCGCGGCGCGAGGACCCGGTGGGGACGAGGCGGGACGGGACAGGACGGGTCGGGGACGGGATGAGGGCGGCGTCGAGGACGCGCCGGGGACACTCCGCCGCGGGTCCTCGAGGACGCGCGCCCGAACAGCCGGCAGCAGGGACAGCAGCTGGGCGCTCCGCGAGGTTAATGGGGGGCTCGAGGATTGGGACGGCGCCCATCCATATTTTGTTCCCGCTCACGTAATAACAATGTTGAAGAGCATAGGATTTTTCTTAGGGATATGATACGTTATTCGTGGAATGTCATAGACGTGTGGTTCTAGCCAATGAACGAAAATTATACCACAAAAATGAACATAATTATACATTTCGATGCGTGCCAATCAAAATGCATGTGCAACATACTACGATGGCACTACCATTGACTATCTATTTGTTCGTAAAGTAAAACATACAGCAGTGAAGTTAAAACATTTTTTAAAAGTATATGACCTTTTCGATAATCCATTGAAATGATTCCCATATTTCTTTTTGTCCGTGCTTCAATGCTGTTGTGCAGGGACACCGAACTTTTCACGTTAAATATTCCAGTTAACAATGGACATGAGTACTAATGAAAAGTCGTAGGCTTCAAATACCGTTTTTTATACCGGATTATTTTGGTATTATGATCGTACCTGATGCTAATGAAACTCAAAATATTAATATTTGTATTAGATACCTCAAATTACAAAATTTAGATGTAAGCCCTAACATAATACGAATTCCGGCAATAGTTTCCGTTTAGTATGAGTTTATACAACCTTACATATATCTCCACTTTGAATGGAGGTATGTACGTTTCTCCTATGTTCCACGCAGGAGCATGTTATCTTCAAGACGACTAGATGGAAAAGTACGCCGCCCAATGACTCGGCATGAAAGAATTCTACTAGCAGTAGATAGTTGCTCATGTCACGATTTTGCGGTTTCTTTCATCTTGGCGGATACCTTTACTGCATGAGGAAGTAGCTGTCATAGTACACTTGCTGGTCTCAGATCGCGTTGTGGGAGTATCATTAAAAAGCCTAGTTCTCAGTATTACTGTTCCATGAATCCATAAACACTCCGTCATAAATTCCGAGAATTCCTCTACTTGTTCGCAATGTACTGCTTCTAAGACTCAAAATGTTCTCCGTATTGTGACCAGAGACTCAGTATGGCGTTTGAACACCTTTGAAGTTTGCCGACTGATACGTTGGGATCGTGTTACACATGCTTTGCAATTGAGATGCGACAACACGAATAGATTTCACTAATGAGCCATAGAAAGTTTTATTTTAGATGTTTCCACTATAATTAAACGTGATTAATTTTCAGTTTTTGATAGAAACGTTCTTTTTAGACTGGGATCTGATTTATGTTTCCAAGTCTACTAAATATCAAAATATGGAACTGCACATACAAAATTAAACAACTCACTAATGAAATGTGATACGTCATACGTCGTTGTGTAACATAAAGGTATAAAAATAAGCCTGTAGTTTATTTGGGGTAATGGATATTTTGGTTACTTCCCCTTTAATTTTCTTACAACTACACTAAAAATATAAAATAAGAAAAAGTAAATTGTAGACATATTCCTTATAGCATCGACTGCATAATAATGAGAAAGAAAATGCATATATCAGGAATCAAAACAGGAATCCTCCTGTTCCAATTAATTGAGAAAGAACAAAGCCGTATCAATCAGGCGATTCAAGAAAGAACCAAGCAATATCGAATGTTAAGATTGTATTTATTAATTGAAAACACTTAGGCATGTGTAGAACTTCAAATTCCTTTTACGAATTTTTGAACCTGCAAGCAAGCCCCCTAAATAGCATTGCAGTTTAACGCGCTCCCTTCGAAACCGATACATCACATTCAGTTCTCCTGACAAGGAACGAGTCTTCAAAAGTAGTTAGCTGAAACTCCTGTCGCCGCGTCCGCGAGGAGGGGCGTCGGAAGGGGCAAAGGGATGCCGTGCGGGCGCGTGGGGCGAACAGCGACAGGGGCGGCGGAAGGAGAGCGGAAGGTGTTGCGGAGGTGACGGCTCTATCGCGGGAAGACTGCACCGTGGCCTCCGCCCCCGCCTCCACCCCCTCACTCGCTCACTACGCCACCACCGCCACCGCTGCCACCTCCGCCCCCGCCTCCACCTTCGCGTCGCTCGCTTCGCCGCCGCCCCCGCCGCCTCCGCCGCCGCCCCCGCCTCGGCTCCGGCCTCCGCCTCCGCTCCTACGCCCGCTCTCTCCGCCGCCGCCGCCGCCGCAAAGGTTAAGGGCGGCGGCGTTGCGGCGCGCAACAAGTCGGGCGTTGCGTGCGCGTCACTCAACCCTGCCTCCTGTCCCTTGCCGCTCCCCGCCCCGCCCCCGCCCCGCATCCACGCTTCCCGCGCTCGCAGCCGCCGCCGCCGCCCCCTGGCCGGGCGTCGCGCTCCGCCCGCCCTTTGAGGCGGGTGGCGACAGCCGGCGTGGCGGGTGGCCCCGGGGGCGGGTGATGGTTGATGGTGGTCGTAGCCGGCGGGGGTGGTGAGAGTGGATACGGCCGGGAGTGGTAGGTAGGGTGGCGGAGGATGGCTGTGATGGGGTGACGTGCAGAGACGAGTGGCAGTGAGTGACGATGGAGTGGTGACCGGGGGTGGAGGCAGATGACTGGCGACCGATGACCGTGGGTGGTGGCAGATGATGGAAGGATTAGATGGTGACGGTGGGTGATAGAGGAAGAAGATGGGCCGCGGTTGAAGAAATTTGATAGCATGGGATGCAAAGGTGACAGTGGGTGGCAGTAGGACATGGTGGGTGGAATCGTGTAGCGACGGGGCCTGATGGTGATCGCTGGGATGCGGGAACATCTTCACAAACGACATATTATGTGCTTGGAGAACAGGTGCATGTGAGAAAGAGTGGATAAGTAATTGATGCCTGCCAAAGAGGTCATGGAGGAAAGCTTCACGAAACGAAAAGAACAAGACACGTCAATCTCCAGTAATAAGTATAATATCCATAAAATACATCCATGCGTCTATAACATGTGATTTTCTCTATCTAACGAATCGTTTAGCTGGGTAATTGAAATCTGACCTTCCATAAAGCAAAATAATGTTTCATATAGTAATGTATAATTTTATATTGGGTGAATCCGCAGACTCGTAAGAAACAAAGATGAATTGCATAGTATTATACTTTGCTAGACTTTCTCAACCAGGCACCACAGAAATTTAGAATTCTGGTGCAGAACCCTATCTGTATTCATGTTGTTGAATAAGCTCTCGTCCGTTAAGTTGAACAACTAAATGACAGCAATATTGTAGACTAAATCTCAATGCTACAGCGTCCATTTCAGTAAGCAATAAATGTCAACAGATGTCTAGATAGAACTGTGATCCCAAGAGACATGTAACTCAATTTCAATATGAAATCGGTCCTCGAAGGAGCAATGTAACTAACGGATGACATGAGCTGACTGACTGGTTGCGGTACCCATCGATCAGCTGTTCATGGCGCGCGGCCAAGGGTCTTTAAGTGAAGTGAGCAGTAGGTCAATAACGTGAGAGATATGTGAGATAAGCGCGCGATGACGCTGAAGGACAGGACCAAATGGCCTAGGAGCCGAGTAAAAGCCGAACGACTGATGGGCACGGAAACGTTGGCTGGTTGTGTAGACGCTACGATGCAATTGAGCTCGTTCTATGGCACACTGGGGGGAGTATATGACAGAGTAGCTACGTAGTGTGCCTGTAAAAGTGAGTGGGTACATCGTTGCTAACGCCGTTCTTTTCTCTCGATGAAGTGATCAGAGACTCCCGTTGGCCTTAACTCATTTGGAAAATACATGAAACAGAAAATCAGAACATTTTATGATGGAGTATTTTCACAATATATCTGAGATACATCCGTTGACCAAGGATGAGATTTCATGAATGATTAAAAACAAATATTACACCACTATTTTAGCTGGAGTGAATTTAATAAACTATAAAATATATCAACTTTTTAATATAAAGTCACAGGCATTTTAAGAGCTATTTAAAGTTCGTTTGATTTAATTTTACAATTAAAATCTTTCAATTTTTCTTCCAATACGAAACAAGCAATACTCGATGGCAATTTCATTAGTTTCTGGTAACCTTTGTAAAACTTTAAATTCACATCAAGAACAATTTTTTCAAGAGAGATTTGTATTTTTTCTTGGGATTCTTAAATCTACAAAAAGATATGCCTCTCTTTACTTGGCGCGTGCGTTCTTTGCGACGAGGAATTTTGCAGGAAGAGTTGGCACGACTATTAGGCGGCATCTTTGTGCGAGGGTGGAGGACAACGCAAGGCATCGCGAGGGGGGGTGAACGGCGGTGGGCGGGTCGTGACAGATGACCGGTCGTGGGTGGCGGACGGTGAGGCGTATGGCAGAGGTGAGCGGTGATGCGTGGCAACGTACGGGAACACCGGAGTATGACAGCGATCCAGGGTAGGGGACGGAACAGTTAGTGGCATGCTCGAGAGACAGATGGGCGAATGGAGCAGCAATGAACAGGGGGAGCAGGCGCGACAGGTGAGGTGACGTGCAAGGATAGAGGTTTCAATTGCTAGAGTTGGAGGTAATTGGTAATGACGAACAGCACGTTAAGTGCAGTATGTAGTGCCTCTTTTGTCATATTTCCAAAACCTTCAGTTAACTCTCAACGTTCATTTAGTTGGTTGTGGGTGGTAAACTGTAGTGTGGAGTACTCTTGCATTGTGTTACTGAAGTCCATTTCTAAACTACCCCATATTTCCCTTTCGATTTTCTCAATACATGAACATTGAACCAAGTAATGTAACCGAAACATAGGTGTACCATACGTACAATATATCCAAAAGCGTATTTCAATTGTTCAGAATATTTCTATAAATCAGTATATTCGCTTATTGGAGTAAGCTGAGAACTGGCCGCCTGAGTTCTGATGAACCGCTGCCGCCATTCAACAGCGAAAGCCTTCATGCAGTGGGCGTTGTTCTGCTATGACGAGCACGTAAAGCTATACTCGCAGGATTGAACATATCTCATCAAAGCGAAGAGGGTCGTTAACTGTTCGCGTAGTTGAAACGAAGACCTATAAAAGACCAAAGATCAAGCAGAGCGGTAGGAATGAAAATGTATTCTTTGATATGTTCAAACATCGTTAAATATTTCATAACTTACAATTAACTGCGCTGTTAAGATTAATTGGAAAACACAATTGAATATACTTGAGTGCAAATAAAATCTATTTGCTTGTGTCAACTACCAGCACACGTGGACTACAAATTCAAAGCTACAACGACACAATAGGATTGTGAGCTTAATACAACTCTGCGGTTTCACTGTTGCATTTTTCGCATGCAGATCCTCAAAACCGCGCTTATCAAAAGCAGATTTGCTAATCCAGTGTAATAAACCGAATGAGTCAATGCACACTAAAAACGTAACGTTCAAGTATCGACTTCTGAAGATTAATACATATACTGTGCGCGTTACTTTAGCACAATGGATTCTGTATTTGACGACGTAAGACTGCAGTAAATGTGCATTCACTATCTGCACACTTTTGCTTGGAGTAGGGGGATAGTAATTCGTTGGTCCCAAATATGCACCTTATTTTCCGCTAAAAATATTTTATTTTGTACGAGAGTGAATATGACTTATTATTTAATGCTGCCAACAACGAAGGTTGCTACGTTTATTCATAATTCAGCTTTTTATAGTAAAAGAGAGAAAGGGAGGGTGAGAAAGAGAGAAAGAAAAAGATAAGAGGGAGAGAAAGTAGGGACTTTTACACTCTCCAGAGGGCACGTAAATATTATACACTCATTTGACGATGAATACTTTTATATCTTGTGAAAAATGTAAAAAGTGAGCTTACAGCTTAATAAAGACATCCACCTAAATATTATTTTTAAAATCAGATCCTTTATCGGAAAATACACAAGTGCACTAAACGTATTTGCAATACGACACAATTTATTACTTTTTTTATGAAAAATCCATAGAAAAACACATTCATTGAAACGGACTTCTGAAGAGGGACACTCTTTATTAATATTCAGCCTAGCCCAAAAGTCTTTACAACAGCGAAAGCCTTAAGCCAACAGTGAAAGGAAAAGGTGTATTTTTCTCCCTACAATCAAAGGACAAAAATCGCCGAAGTGCGAAAGCTATCGGCGAGGGGAGATCTGGGGCGTGAATGACAGATCAAGGCAGAAAACTCATCAGAAAAATCTGTCTTATATTTTCCTCCGTACGTTAAAGGAACAAAAATTACTCCATGTGCGAAAGCTGTTGGCGAGTGGAGATAAGTACCGAGAATGGCTGGCCACGGCCGAAAACAGACTTCAGAAAAATGTCTTACATTTTTCGCCGTTCGACCAAGCTAGTACGATGTGCGAAAGCTATCGGAAAGTGGGAATATGGGGCGTGGATGGCAGGTCGCGGCCGAAAATAGACGGCGACGGTGGCGGCGACGGTGGCGGCGACGGTGGCGGCGGCGGCGAGACCACCTAGGGGCACGCTGCGGGGCGGCCAGCACGGGTGCGGGCGCGGCGCACCGGCGAGGCGGCGGCGGCGGCGGGCCCCGCTGTCGTGCCGCAAGTTTTACACAGCTCACGACACGCAATTGTAAAAACCCCCGCTCGCCGCCCGCCGCCCGCCGCCCGCCGCCCGCCGCCCGCCGCCCGCCGCCCGCCGCCCGCCGCCCGCCGCCCGCCGCCCGCCGCCCGCCGCCCGCCGCCGGCCCCCGCCACCCGCCCGCCCCCACCCGCCTGCCCGTAGACTTCGTCGCCCCGTCGTTAGCGGTAACAAGCCGCCGCCGCCACCGCCGCCGCTGAGAGAGAAAACCCGAGATGAGGGAGGGCGTTCTCGGAACTCCCGTCGGCGGCGGTGACGGCAGTGGTTGCGGCGGTGGCAGCGATGGTAGCAGTGGGACGAGGATGAGGTGCGCAAGGTGGCAGGTGCAGCAAGTAGAGAGGAGGTAGTGGTAGTGGTATCAAAGTTAACTTGTTCTATCGGCGTTTGCAACTAGTGACGTGGGTTTGGCACTGCAATGGCAGCGGTTGTAATGCAGCTTCGGTGTGGTATTGCGATAGACAGGGTTGTTATTGACGACATGTACGGGAGTATAACGAAAAAATAGCTTTAGCTGGCAAAGGTAACTCTGATGAAGATAACTAATGGTCACTGCGGATTTATGGTAGCAATATTAGGGGAATGACGGTGGAGTTTGTGGCCCTGCGGTACGGTCATGAAGGACAGCAAGCAATCGTCGGCGTCTGTGGTTATGAAGAGCAGCGCGTCACATAGTGCTGGTGGGAGCAAATGATAGCGAGTGACGGAAGTAGGTAAATGAGCGATGGAAGAGGTAAGGACTGAAACAAAGGGAAAACGTAAGGGTGGCATCGGGTTACGGTTGGCATCGTCGGCGGCTATTCCACAGAGTCGGGCGGCGGTTGCGGCAGTGGCAGCAACGGTGACGATCACGGTGGGAGACGGCGAGGGCGACGGGCAGTGCTCTCTCGTTTATTGCTCTGTTCGTCTTTTGTTCCTCCCCTCCCGAGGCCTCCGCCGCCGCCGCCGCCGCCGCCGCCGCCGCCGCGGCCACCGTGTGTCCCTCGTTGTTTGTTTCCGCGGCAGCGCGGAGCGTTTTGCTCCGTTTCGGTGGGTGCGCGCGGCGCCCGGAACCCGCGCTCCGGCCCCCGCCCCCTCCCCGTCCTCCCCCACCGCCCCCCCCGCCTGCCCTCGCCTTCACCCACGCCCCCACCCCCGGCCCTCCCGCCGCCCCCACTGCCATGCAAATGTCGGTCTCGAAGGACTGCCTCGCAGGGCGGCAAGGCAAGGCGATGACCGCCACACGCGCCCTGCAAACGGCCTGCTTTAATGCATTACACAGTATGTGTGTGGATAAGGGAATTTCTTAAGTGAACTCTTTAAAGTTTAAACGAAAGTCGAGTTAGCAGATTTAAACGTGGTGCAATTGTTTGTTGAGTGCAAATGAATACGATAATTAAAAGTGAATACGACAGTTAAAAGACTACAAATCTATCATTAACATTTTCTTAAGAATAAACCCTTATGAAAATGAAATCACGAGATAGAATACACACAACCTGCAATGCAGATTCAGCATTTGGGTATGAAACACCAGTCATGAAATCATGCTGAAGATCTCATCTCATACTAATTTGTTGACGCACACAATAAATACGGATACGTACACGACGGTAATAAAATTGGAATACGTATACGATGATGTGAGTATGTGATATGAGAGGCCGATTGTCTTTGAAAGTGTAGCCGAGTACAATATAGTCAAAATATTGTAGATACATTAAAAAATTCTGTTCTAATGCACACCATTATATATTTTAAACTTGAAATCTAGTACAGTCATCAAATATTTAGGTACCTTTCGTGTGCAATTATTGTAAATGATGTATGAGAACGTCAGAATAAAATCATTTCAATTTTCTGGTGTATCTTTCCTTACCCAATTTCTTATCACGTCTCACGAGATCCACTTGCTACTTTTCCGGTTCACTGAACATAGAAAAAACTTTACAGAAATGAGTCAACTATAATTTCAAACGAAATGAAGTCACTGAATACTATTCGTTACTTTTTCGTATCATTACATATTCCTAATTATTCCCCTGTTACATAAACTTGCCTTTCATCTTTGCTCGTTAGAATACTAAAACAAATCACTGTATTTTCCTTCCCATTACGGCTCATTACAAAGCCTTTCGTTTTCTTTTCACGAAGATCCGGAACGTTCCCTCAAGGGGGTGATTGTAAAGGTACCCGCAATTGATTGATGTTTCTTGACACGTCAATTGCGGGGGTCATTAGTCCGGTAAGAGTAGTGTATTTTACACCCCAGGAGATGTCGGTGCCAGTAAGTGTAACTTGGTGAACGGGAGATGATAGGATAACGAAGAGGAGGGAAAGAACGGGCGTGGTGCATGGCCCGTGTGCTGGAGTACTGCGCCGGCATTCGCCTGGTCTTCATTGGAAAAATCACGAAAAAATACCCATCAGAGCCGTCGCCCAATTCTCCTCCAGACCGTGGCTGAATTCGACATTGCTCTGTAGTATCTAGTATCGAAAATCCACCACCGCCGGGGCTAGTCCCAGATCCTCCCTGTGAGAGCCCGTGAGAGTGACGGTAATGCTGTCTCTGAGCTAACTCAGCCGGCAACCACGATCGGTGGCCGAAACGCAACAGCGGCGTCTTTCGCCATCCGCCTGCCGATCCGGCGTCAGACAGGCACCGCGGGGCCGCGCTTTGCTTCGTAATCCCAGCTCGTTGCCGTCACCGCTGTCCGACGCCGCGCCGCCACTTCCGACACCCGCTCCTTGACGCCGGCCCCGCGGGGCCGCCCCTCCCCCCTCGCGGCAGCCGGGCACGGAGCTGAGCGGCGAGCGTGCGGCTTCGCACCTCTGGGTACCGGGGTTGAAATCCCTGTCGGGCCTCGTCTCTCCCAGCAATTCCAGACGAATACCCGGAGAATTAACTTAACAAACGGACCACGGTCGAATGTGATCATGCTTTTCCCATCATTTTCCTCCTCTTCCATTACTTACATGCACGTCAATCATTTCGAGAGACCGTTAGGGACATTTGAGGTTGTTCCGACTGAGGCGGTGCCCCGCGGAGGGAGATACCTGGACGAGAAATGCTAGCAACTCGCCGAGTGGGTCGGTGCCGGTTCTCACATTCCAGCGGAGGAATACCGCCACCTCCAGGGACCTTCATTACGCTTACGAGACTGTTGAATTCAGTGATGCGCCCGGAACGAACATTCACTCGACCGGTCAAGCCTCGTGAGTCTAAAGTCGGCGAAACTGGTTCACCACAGGGCGTATCGAGGTTCTCTCTCTTCCCCTGTCTAAGACGATTCTCACACAGCAGCAGCAACATCGTCATCGAATTATCAAAATCTATTCGTCATTGGAAAATTCTGATATAAGCACAAACTCCGGCGCAAGATTAAAAAATATATTAATAAAATACCCGCTATCCTGCAGTAGTCTGTTTCCCTGCTACACATATCCTTCGAATGAACTTGCTGTGTCAAAGTCACCGTTGCATTCCAGACGCTCTTCACTACAGGAGTGTTTGATAAAGTCATATTGCGGTTTCATGCATGTATTGCCAAAATAATTCGCGAAACATTTTCATAACTTTCTGTGATCTACACTTAACAGAAAACTCACGAGCACAATAATCAGAATTGCGAGAAATAGAATCATATCGCTTACGTGTCAGACCTATCTTTACTGGTAGTGTGGTACCACCGTTGCTTCCGCGGCTGGCGTTAGCAACTTGTTCACCGCCACCCCGCGTCGCAGCGGTTTCCCCAACTTCCCTCCGGCGCCGTAGGCAAATGCCGTGCGGCCGGTTCCTCACTGCAGGCCAGGGCCACCTCCTTTCCCCGTCTGACGCCCAGCTTCGAACCGAGCACTCTCCGCCTCCACTGCACGTCCGCGCGGGCACGCCTCCTCCACCCCCGCGCCCGCCCCGCCCGTCCCGCCCGGCCCCGCCGCTCCGCGCACGCCCCGCGCACGCCCCGCGCACGCCCCGCGCTCACGCCAGCCCTGCTGTCGTCGTCTAACCCTCCCCCGCCCCCCCCGCCACGCCCACGCGGCCCCGACGAGCTCTTCACAGGACACGCCGCTGCCGCCCCGGGGAGTGCACGACTAGACGGGCTGGCGCTCGCATATTTTTTGTCAGGTGGGAGGGAAGGAGGGAGGCAGAGAGAGAAGGAGGGTGAAGGGGAGAGTGAAAGAGAGACTGAGTGACAGCGGTGGATGACTGAATAACTTGTACTCAGAGCTCGAGACGTATCAAAACTCTGGTCCGACGGGACAGGAATTCTCGAGAAGTGCTTAATTCGATGGGCGACATGACAAATCGTCTGAGGAAGAAGGTTGCTACTCCAACAAATATTCAATGTTGAGTTGGTTTCTTTCTCAATTCTACGTGGCCTTCCTTTATGAATTAGAACCCGTTTGAATGAAATCAAAGCAACGAAACAATAAACAAGAAACGAGTTTCACATTCTTTCAGAACTTAAAATGAGCCTTGTTAAAACATCTTTTAAAATTATTTGCCCATTGAATTTCGGTACATTACAAAAATCAGAATAAAAATCGGTGAACATATATACGGAACTATTACGATTCGCATTTTGGTCTGCAACTTTTAACTCTTCAACAACCTTTTTGCGTTAAAAATGTCAGTATTACATGAAACTGACCCTATAATTTTGCCTTGTGTATTTGCATGGTTAGCGTGATTACTAACGTAGATATAATTACTAACTGCAAAACTGTTCCAGCTACTTTTAACGATAAATCAACGCATTATTTCTCTTTGCTTTCGTGCCTCGCAACACAATATTTGGATCATCAAGGTGTGTGTGTAAGTGTGTGTATGTGTGCGCGGTGCGTCGTGTGCAAACATTTGCAAACGCTGTCCCGCGAACGCAAAGGGAATCAATTGTGCGCCCGCGCACCCTGATAAATCGACAGAAAGATGAATAATTCGCGAGGAGCGTGTGTTCACAGAGTTCTCCGTAATGTTCTTCCCAACACGCGGTCGCTGCACCGCGCCCCGCCACGCCGCCCCGCGCCGCGCCAGGCCGGGCCTGGCCGTCGCGCCCGCGGCAGGGGGCGGGGACGAGGAAGAGGCGGAGGGCTAGTGGCGGAGAGAAACCAAAGAGAAAGCCCGGAAATCGATGTGAACTCTTCGATGACCACCACACACTGGCCGTAGTTGGCTCCTCTATATCTCCGCATTCACCTCCTATCGTCCTTCTACTATTCTCCCTTTATACTTCCATTATAGCTTCTCGTATACACGTTTCTAAGATGGCTGGTGCTGTGAATACTACGGTTGCTCACATGATACACTTCTGCAACATTGAATTTGATGGTAATTTGGTGGTCATTCTTGCCGGAAATGCTTACATATATACAATATAGTTAGAGGAAAAACAGTTTCTATTCCTTCCCGAAGGTAGGGTACTTCAGCCAACTTTCGTATTTCGTATCGACTTTTTTTCAGGTGAATCAGCATATACTTAAGTATTTTACACGAGAGTAACTTAAGTCTGATCTACTATGGAATAAGTTGGTTCCAGGAACACAAAACCCAGTGCACTCCCTACGTTAGATATCTAGGTGTATGAGATGTAGTGACTTCGCCCTCATTGGAACGTATAGAAAATACTAATAAATAAGCTGGAGGGAAACAAAAATCGTCAGGAGAAAAATTGGGATGATTCATTTAGAATTTTTTAGTATTATTAATGTCAACTCAGAAACAGCGAATAACTGAGCTATCAACATCACAAATATTACACGTCTTTAAGAGATATCCACACGGCTTTCTTTTCACCTGCCATCTTAGGTCCCGATTACTATCCTTTCTGATAATTCAACTCCTGGCATCAATTATACGCAAATTGAAGATTCATACATATTTTATCACGGCATGGATCTCCTTGTTCTCTATTTTTATTCAAGCATTTTCACGCATCTCTTCAACAATTAACACTATGACAGTACACTGAACTGAAAATTGGCAACAACTCCTTCAATGAATCATACAGACTAACGACTGGTGGTGGATCACAACGCTGTACGGTGCTGCCATTATAGCTTTGAGAATCCTCTTTTTCAAAGGGCATCCCGTACATTGAACGTTAGCGAAAGGTCTGACGCTCAACACAATTGAAGAGCTTACTTCTAAAGTGACATGTCCCAATGTCCATTTGTTTTCTACTTGTACGAATCAATGTATACCTCTCTGACGCTTCTCCATCATGTTGCCAAATTCTGTGTTCAAAAACTGTGTTTCCTGCAATGAACGGTATTCGAAAAACGTTAAATCTTAACTTACTACCTTCCACCTGGGCCGAAAGGCGTACCTCTCACTTCGGATCCTATCTCGCTTCCAGAAGGACCTCTTTCGTCCTCCAGAGTAATGCAGATCTCCACTTTCTTCTACCATCACCCACTCTATTCCCCCGCCCCCGGATCCCGGCGCGCACCATTCTCATTCTAAAATTAATTTTATATCTGAGGGGTACGCTTTACGTATAACATTGACCTGAGTTTGGGCCTGTACGTTATGCAGCATGTACTACGTAAACTTAAAATCCCCGAAAGGCTTTAGCCGAACGGATGGCCAATAAATTCTTTGCCCTTCGTGAACAATTGTGATTCTCGGAGATACGTCACTTTGGGATGAAGCTCTTCCATTGCACTTACGCAACAGGAGGCCTAGCGAAAGAAGACACCGCGAGCTGGGCGAGTGGTGCGCGGAGTTGCTCCGGATTCGGAGACAGGCGCGCCCGGATTCCCCGAGTGGCGGCGGCGGCGGCAGCACAGAGGATCGCAGGCCTCTCAGAGAGGCCGCGGACCCGAGCTGTCACCTCGACTGCCGCCTCCGCCGCCGCCTCCGCCGCCGCCACCGCCGCCCTGCCGCGGCCGCCGCCACCGTCGCAGACAAAGAGCTCGCAAAAAGCGGACTGGGCGCCGCGCTGAGCTCTCAATAGCGGCGGCGCGGAGAATTAATTGGGCGGCAGCAGTGGTGGCGGTGACGGTGGAGGCGGCGCGGCCGAGAGTCAGACTGGCGGTGCATTGGCGGGTGCAGTGGATGGAGGCGGAGGCGGTTGCGGCGGCGGCGGCGGTGGCGGTTGTGGCGGCGTGAATGTTGCTGTTAATGAAGCGAAGATGTGATTTTCTTGTATTGCAATGCTATTTTTTACTTTCTCGATACGGAATAGAGAAAATGGTATGTGATACTGTGCGGGAAAACGGCGAATTTTCGGCAAAAAAACTCTTGTTACAGGGACTGCTATCCAAAAAGTGAATAAATCTAGTTGCTAAATTTTGAAAAAAATTCATCAAACACGTGCACTAACCAGTGGCTCCATCGTTTTTTATTATTTTTTTCTGTTAAAGAGTGTAAAGAGCGTTTAAGAGAATGGTGCATGTTTGTTTTAAAACTCTAATTTTTTGAAAATTGCAAAAGTTCAAATAATTTTTGGCGTCTTCCTAAAATTAAAATATTAAAGATATACGTTTTTTCCCTTAATGAAATATGTTCCTTAAAGATAGATTTTAAGACATGGTCAAGTACAATTTTTCGAAAATTTGAGTACTTTTCTCATAATTGCGCGTGAAAATAGGGCGAGAAAGTAGTTTCCGTTTTAGCACCACCAGTTTAGATATTACATCATTCGATCTTTATAGCTCATGGATGCACATGATTTGGAGCTGCAGCTTAGAGACAGAGGTGTTGACGAATACCAGATGGTACGAACATCACATTTTCGACTGATATGCGAGAAAAAGATACATAAAAAAGGGATGGATTTTTCCCGCAACAATATGAGCAAATTTATAAGATTTAGAAAAAGGAAAGACGAAGTATTGCCAATGGGCATGGTTAATATTGTGAAGATGACAGGTCTAAGGAGAAATCTCCTAAGCCATATACTGTTGTTATGCTTCCTCTTTTCTCTCTAAGGACTTTGACGTGTGAAAAGCAGGCGCAGAACTGATTCTACTAATCTTTCCGCGCACGAAGATTTAGTCATGTAACGTGGCTCTTTTATTTTGAATACCCTCCAAGTGCAGTTACACGACTGTCACAGATGTAGAACGAACATAGAGATCGTTTTAATGAATGACGCACAAAGAGGAAGAGCTGAGAGTTTCACCGCGTAGCGATTACAATGAGCATCCTCTCTCCTGAATTATACAAATGGAAAATATCATTAGCAATTTGAAATTTTGCATGTTATCTTTCACCAAACAAATGTTTCTTCTCCATTCTACTTGAAACAATGATTACTACACGGCAATTATGCAAAGAGATCATCGTGGCTACCGGGCTACCGGAAATGTATATCGTATGTGTTTAAGTAATAATTATTGTGAGGAGTTGCCTAATAAAGATATATTACAACATTAAATATTACTGTGTAGATATTGCACTAATGAGTCAATCTCTTTTGCATAAACTAATATGGATTCGAATATGTGTTGGACGTTCCAGTTATTCATTTTATAGTTATTGAATATTAAGTTATTAATTAACTGAATATCTTAATTATAAAGTGCATTATGTTCTTTTACTTAATATGCTGTTAAATGAAAAGCAAAATAATTATTTAAAAATAAATTAATATTAACCCTTTCTTCACCCACATTTCATCGGCATCTGGTGAGAGCGTTCTGTCAGAAGCGACGATCTGGATGGACCAGAGACGAAGGCAGACCTGAGCGGACAGGACTTGTATCATGCGCCAGTGCACGAGGTGCGTTGAGGAGCGAGCGTGCGGGCGAGCGTGCGGGCGAGCGGGCGGGCGAGCGGGCGGGCGAGCGGGCGAGCGAGCGGGTGGGTGGGCGGGCGGGCGCGCGGGATGGGCGGGCGAGCGGGCGAGCGAGTGGGCGGGCGAGCAGGAGTGGGCGGGCGAGCGCGAGCGAGTGGGCGGGCGAGCGAGTGGGCGGGCGAGCGAGTGGGCGGGCGAGAGCGAGTGGGCGGGCGAGCGAGTGGGCGGGCGAGCGAGTGGGTGGGCGGGCGGGCGGGCGTTTGGGCGGGCGGGCGGGCGGGCGGGCTGGCAGGTGGGTGGGTGGGTGGGTATTGGACGAGCGGGCGGGCGGGCGGGCGGGCGGGCGGGCGGGCGAGCAGGCGGGCGAGCGAGCGGGCGGGCGGGCGGGCGGGCGAGCAGGCGGGCGAGCAGGCGGGCGGGCGGGCGGGCGGGCGACGCGTGGCAGGTGCAGCAGCGGCCCGGCCGACAGGCATCCGGCCATGCGGGCGGCAAAGACACGCGCCCCGTGCCGAGCCAGGCCAGCCCCGCCATGCCACCACGGACAGGGCAATGTGGACAGGAAAATGGGCAGACAGGTTGCGATTGCCCAGCGTAAACACCGTTGCCTCTGCAACATTATTGATCGGAAGGTGTAGAGTTCGCGTCCTGATAGTGGCGGATTTTCGACGTTAACAATAGAGCTGGATCGACTCCTTCACCAGCTGGAGGAAACTTTTAGCTGTCAGCTGCTCTGCTCGGTAGATTTGCGTGTTCTCTCCCAACAGTATCAGGCGAATGTCGGAGTAGTACCCTAACAAACGGTTCCCGGACTGCGCGCATCTCAAGTTCCAGCGGAGTATAAATTTGATTTGATTTGATTTATTTCATGAAAAACAGGAAAAACTGTTTGTGGGGCGCGTGTTGGGGAGTGTAAAGGAACACAACCACCTCCAGAGATGTAAAATGCACTACACATACTGGACGAATAATCAGACGTTGACATAACGGGAATCAATAAATACTATGGACGATGGGAGTTATGGAGTACGGGATTTACTAAGTGGATAAATGAGATCACTGGGAAGTTATCATACAGGGCACGAAGCGATGAATGATGTGGTATTCAGAAAGAGTTGGTAGTTTCGCGCCGTAAGCATGGTCGCACGTTCGTGGCAGCTGGTGGTGACAGGTGATCTGAATGCAGCGGTCTCGACGGATATACCGACAAATGGCGACGATGGCGTATTTAAAGAAATGGTTAATGAATAATGTAAATGCTACAATATGTAGAAAACTGGTTAATCTTCTGAGGAAGTTCCGCTGCTCTGCTTTGTTTAAAGCAAGTACCCTTTGTAGTGATCGCGATATAAGCTCAGCGCGTCATTTGTTTAAGGCAAGCTACTCTACATCACAATACAACATTTTGATTATTGGGAATGAAGTTAGATTATATCTGATGAATTTAATGCAGACATTAATGATAATTATTCAATGTTTTAATAAAGCTCTTTGTTTTGTTGAGCTACATGTTATAATTCCAGTCACGTCATCGAATCAACGGATGTATGTAGTGTACACTCTAACCTTTAATTTCGTAACCATTAACTTCAACACATTCACGTTTCCACTTGCTGAGACAGATACTAAACTCGGGATCATACAAGGAGAAAGTAAGCGTTCACCGATACCCCGTGAAACGCCGATGCCATCTTTAAATGGTGTCTGCAGAACACAATATCCGACAAGGATGAACAGTTTCGATGGCAGAAAAGCAGCGCTCACATTCGAACGTCTTGTTGATTGATTGATTAGTGATTCCGGAAGCGTCAACGGCTAACGCTCGTAAGTGTAGTATATACTTTTTACGCCGGAGGTGGCAGCGATCTTTCCTCGCTGGATGGCGAGGACAGGCGCTCACCTACCCAGCGGTTTGCGGATTTTCCACCAACCACGTACAGGTATTTCCCACCACCCCTCCCGACGAGTGTTAGTATAGTGCATGTGAGTGTGTGTGTGTGTGTGTGTGTGTGTAAGGGGTGATGGTAGTTTAAGGAAGAGGAAGGAAAGATCACACAGGGACCGTTTGCTACAAAATCCACAGAAAACTACCGATCATATCAGCTGGCCGCTAGAATTCCCCTCCAGACAGCGGCTGAATTAGCCCCAGCTATCTAGCTAATGTCGAAATTCCTGCTCCCACCTTCGGGACTCGAATCCTAAGACCTCCCGGTCAGAGGCACAGTGCCATCAGTTGACGCCCTGAGCCACCTTTACCGGTTTGAACCATTCGTGACACGGGTGGTCGTGCAGCCTGGTGACTCGCATGTGACACATGACGTTCGCCGACAGGGGCGGGGTCGCCGGCGGCGATCGCGGACCGCAACGCCGGGTGCGCTGCGGCGGCGAGGGCGGAGCTGACGTCGGCGGCTTCTTTGTTTACTTCGCTGCGCTGACCACTACCGCTCTCCCCTTCCGGCGCGCAACCAACTCCAGGGGAGCAAACACGGGGTTGGGAGAGAGGTGCGCGTATAACATCGCGCCCTAACGTTGTGGGGCGACGGTCGATATTCTAATGCAACGGAGGAATTTACTCGCGTGGTAAGGACATGCGTTGGTTTACAAATGTCATAACTTGCGTTTATGGCGGCTTAGTATAACATTGTTAAACTCTAGCTTGACATATTTGGGTTTACAAATATCACAACTGCACTTGTGTTTATCAGAGCTTAACTTAATATTGTCTTAGTTTAAGTCTTAGGTTAATGAAACGTGCTGAAGCAATTTTTGAAATGGAATCTCAATGCACGTATGATGCTAAATAATATCTACGTGCCATCTGTGGAAAACGTCCTTCACCCAGACAGGATCTCAGTTTTTTACCCTTGAGCGGAAAGAAACTATGCAAAGAAGTCGAGTAGTTGGCCAGACAATGGGATAGGCATTCATAAACACATTCGGAGAAACATCGCATAGCTGAGTCCATTTTCTACTAAAAAAACGGTCTTTTTTGAAGAAAGAAAGAAAAGGTCCACGTTTGAAGGGATCCTCGCGAGCATCCCCTCCCTTCCCCTCCCGTTCCGCGCCTCCCCCCCCCCGCGGGGCCGTTCGCGTTCTGCGCCGGCGCACGGCCCGACAGGTTGACAGGCGGCCGCCCCGTCTCGCTTCCGGTGGCCGCCGGAAGTAGCCATAATAACCGGAAACGCGTCCCTACTTGAGACTGTCCTCCTCTGAGTGTCGCGGGCGGGGACGCCGGCAGCGGCCGCGGCGGCGGCGGCGGCGGCGGCGGCGGCGGGGCCGCGGGCGATGGTATCGTCCCCGCGCGCGGGGAAACCAAGGAGGCCTGCCCCGCGGCCGCCGCCGCCGCCACCGCCGCCGCGAGCCTTGCGATGCGCGGAGATAAGCCCGCGATGGCGCCGCGGATAAGGCCGGCGGGTCGAGGCTGCGGCGAGGAGGCCGGTGGGCGCCGGCGGACGGCGCGGGGCGGGGAGGGGCGGGGAGGGGCGGGGAGGCGCGGGACGGCCCGGCGCGAGGCCACACGACGTGGGGCGGGGCGAGTCAGCGCGGGGGTGGTGTGGCACGAGCAGGGCCCTATTGATATACTTGAGGAAGATGAGCCTATGGGGCCCGGTAATAACACCGAAATACTGATTTTATCTGTTCATTTACATACGAAGAAAGTAACTTTGGCTGTTTAAAATAATTTTACAATATTTTAAATATTAACAACGAATGAATTTTTGTTTCAAAAACTGTGGGGGGACCTTTTCAAGTGGTGGCGATAAGCACGTGCTTAGTCGGTTTCTGTATTAATCTACCCCTGAGAGCGTGGGCCGCGGCACGGAGCGGGATGGGAGTTGCGCGGGGAACTCGGGCCCAGGCGGTGCAAGGGATGGTGTGGCACGAGCAAGGCTGCATTAATATATTTTGGGGGCCCTGAGCATGACGAGACTATGAGCACCCGTAATAATATTGAAATGTTGATTTTGTGTTCGTTTTGATTACAAAAAATAACATTGGCTATTTCAAATAATATTGCAACATTTTAAATATTTTACAAGGAATAAATGTTTGTTTGAAAAATTTCGGAAGGCGGGATAGAATAATCACGTGCTTAGGGCCCCTGAGGCTTGGGATGCGGCGCGGGGCGTGGTTGGCAGGGCGCGGGGACGCGGTGCGGGATGGTGCGGTGGGTCAGGGTCGTGGGCTTCACATGCGGACTCTGCGGAAAGAGAACTGAAGGAGTGTGGAGGATTGGGAAAAGGTTAGTAGTTGCTCTATCCCTCTCGCACAGCTCGGGATCCAATGTGTGGAACATATACGGCATTAAGGTGGCTCAACACATTCGTCATTCGCCGAGTAGCGAGTTACTGTTCGCCGAATCCCGAACAGCTGATGAGTTCGGCGAATGTTCGCTTCCTTTGATGTGTCCAAAAGACCGGCACGAGGTGGGTAGGGCGATCACTGAATGTTCGTCATTCGGCAAATAGCAAGCAACTCATCCACACTACTTTTGATTCGGCGAGTGGTTGTTTGCTAATCGCCGAATAACGAATTTGTGGCCCGCCTGTTATACGTGTGTGCGACCTCAGCGCGTGCGGATTTTCAGTATATTTTCGTCTGAAATCTTTATTGAGCATCTCGTTTGTTGTTGTTTTTCGTTTCTGTAGTTTCGAAAAAAATAAAGACAGGGGAGACATTCATCTTCCTTCACCGAAAGTGAAAAAGACATATGACATTCCTTGTTCGAGCACGAAGGCTCGATGTGCCCACATATTTTCCGACATGCGCACTTCCTGTCGTTCCTTGAAAGCTAATGAGCTTCATCTTCCAGTGTTCTTTCTGATCAAATAGTTTGTACTGCTTATGTATGCGAGTGTCACTGCAGATCGATTTCAAAACATCGTGTTAGATGTCTTCACGTAACGTGGGACACTGGTTATTAAGTGGTTTGAGGGGGAGAAAATGTCCCAAAACTCGTTCTTCCCAAATATTTGTTCAATGCCAATACGATATAAAATGGGTCATTTCTTCTTTTTGAATGTCAATTTCCTAACAAATGGAAGGACAGTTACGGAACTCATGTTCTGAAAAGAATTCAGGGCGAGGTGGTAGGGTAGGCGAGGTGGTAGGGTGACAAATACGTGTTAATAACCTTTAGATCACGCAAGTAAAATTGATTTTATCTTTTGACTTGGAAGAATACTTGGGGATAATAAAATAAAATTTATTCTATCATCCTTAAATCTACTATTTAATGTTCTCTTTAAATGACGAAACATTACGCGCAACCGCGATCGTCCAGCTAATTTTGTAGTTTAGTTTCATCTGCACACGTGTTTAATCCATAACGCATGGGTATATATCTAATTTCTCTATATTTCAATTTTTTTCGGTTTATGTATATAATTATTAATTTTGTATTGTTTACATATAATAATTAATATGATTTTTTCCCTGTTTATAATGTGACTGGCAATGGGAGAAAAATATTCCCCCAAAAGTTCTGGATAATGGTTAAAAAATATTGGGATTGATACATCTTTTTTCCTTATTCATAACTAACTTTACCTTTATATTATTCAAATATTTTCACATTTGCCTCCAATAATGTATTCTCAATTGTCTTTTAAAATAATTCCTAAAATATGTAAATAATTCTAAAACATTGACTCCCTTCTGGAACGCATCCAAAAAATGACTTCTTCTCTTTCACGAATCCAGATCAAATGAAGGTTACCCACTTATCGACTCGGCGCCCTCTCAGAGCAGCCTGGCAACTCGCGGAGCCCCCTTGGGTGCCCGCACCGAGTGCAGAGAACTACTGCTCTGTGCGCGGGCGACATTCCAGAGGTCGGGGTCACTGGCGGTCGGCCGGGCCGGCGCGGAAAACGCGAAAAGACGCCTGCACGGAGCGTGCACTCCGGGCGGGGACGGCAACGGCGGCGGGGGCGGGGGCGGGGGCGTCTCGACGCTCGCCTCGCACGCGGGACACTGCCTGCGGAGCGGAACGCCGCCGACCCCGTCCCCGCTCCCGCCCCCGCCCCCGCGCGGCCCCCTCCCACCGCCGCCGCCGCACTGGCGTTCCCAGGGGCGCTTCCGCCGCCTGTCACCCCAAGTCACGCCATCTGTCCGCCGACGCCGCCGACGCCGCCGACGCTGCCGCCGCCGTTGCCAAAGCCGCCCGGCCCCATGCACTGCACCTAACGGGAGACATCGCAGGGCGGACGACCAGCCGCTCTGCGCCCTAGCGCAATTACATACCGGCCTCGCGGGCGAAGCTTGGATTATGTCGTATCGTGTTGTCGCCTTTATTGTGCTCTCGTTTGCTCGATTTTACTGAAGTCTTTCGAGTCAGACTCGTCATTGTAAATACAAGAAACCACGGTTCGAGGAAAGGATGTTCCACTCAACCACCTGTCCTTTAGAAAAACATGCCTTGCTCTTCTTCAGAAACGAATTCCAAAGAGAAGATCGCACTCGTTCGAAAATGTAACATGATACACCTGTAAAACATGATGTCGGAAACTTCGTACTCTACATCAAACATATTGTTCAATTAGTGACACAATTTCGATACTTAAATTTTTTCCTAGTGAACGTACTTCAGGTGTGATAGACACTCCCTTTCTTTGAATACAAAACACAGAATGTTGAAGATGAATTATCAAGGGCCCAAACAAGGAATAGAAAATAACAGAAAACAAATACGAACAAATGGGTGCTCACAAAGTAAAATCAATGAACCTTTTGCTCAGTGAATACTAAAACATGAGTTCCTGTATTCTTGAAATGAATATATTCATACACGAAACGAACAGTTTTATGAAGTCAAAGAGCTCAGGCTATATTCTATACATTTCTTATGACTTCAACGCTTTCAAAGCGTTCGTTCGAACTCCTTTCCAGGCTAAACAACGGAAACTTCTGGGTCAAGACGCAACGCCCCTTTGCTATCGCTGCTGCGTCACGACTGCGCTGTTTGAAATTTTTGCGCGTATCCTCATTATCCTTTGATAAGAAGCTCGGTGGGGGAAGGGTAAAACTTGGTGAAAGGGTTGCACTCATTTTTTGGTAGTGCAATAAGATCCTTTAAGTGTTGGCTGCCAAAAAGATAAGAGAGAGGAGGAATGAAAAGAAAATTCATTTATCTGTTTTGAAACGTCCGTGAAGGTTGGTTCAGCAGTACATTACCAAACACTGTCTGGCGTCAATGTTTCAAAATCCGAGTAACGCTACTCGAAGGGAAGATTAATTGATTGAGGATACCACGGTGTATTTGAAATACTGTCGTGTACCATTTTAAGTAGGTTTTCCGAAATGCAAACTCCTAGAAATACATTAATTTTTTTGTGGATATGATATGTAACATGTATTATGAAAACATAAACGATATAGTTATTTTGGTTGTCTTTTGAAGATAATTTTGGGCGAATCGTTATTCATTCCGCTAATCTCTTACAAGTGAACTTGGAAAACTTCAGCTATGTAGGAAAGGAAGAAAATCCCGCAAAATTATCCGTAATCAATGTACGTTGGTACTGATAAAATTGTTTCGTAATGCGAAATTCACAATTGAAAATTTACTAACGAATATATCAACTAACAAAACTTACGAGTTAATCGGATGAGTCAATTGTTATTTTAAAATGACGACAATGTTTCCAGAAAAGTTTTCAAAACAAACATTTGACGAACTTTTATGTTGAACTCACCCTGGAAGGGAATGGAGCCTAGGGACGAGTGTACGCAACGAGCCACTAGTTTGGAAACGTGAGATTCACAGAGGGATCATTCCATTGAAAATATGAGACGTGTATTCGGCTCTGCACCTTGCAATTACTTGTGAGCTTTAGCGATGCCAACACGCTAATAACAAATTTTAGTCTCCTTTGTAGACTACAAAAGCTTGTAATTGTTTGTTCTAATTATGTTGTTCTCAGCCTTCTGAATCCGTTATTACCCTCTGTTTTCCCTTGTATTCAAATTGAGGCACTTTATTCTCGTGTATTCTTTCTAGTTTGCAGATATTCACAATGTCAATGCATGTGGGAACACTTCCTGCATAATATAGTCTAAAATGGTCCATTGAGATGTGGAAGCATTTATAACTAATTATGACACGTGTGCGGCAAATCACAGTACACATTTCAACTTCTATGTCCTGAATTTAAGAGGGGCATGCTTCTCCAAACAATTAGATGCACGTCGCTTATTGCGAATTTGACTTTGTTTATTATCCTTCACTGAACGTTTAAAAAAGTAGAATTTAAAAATAAAAAAAGCTTTTTTAGCCCCACCGTGAGCGTTTAACTCTAGCACTGACAATTTATCAGGTATGGTTAACCATTCTGTCATATTTATTGAGGCATATTCTTAGTTGAAAAGGAAAGTAAGAAATAAAACAGAAACTCGAAAAAAGATAAACTTAAAAGGGTATTCAAAGTGAGACAGAAATATAACGGTATATGCGTGTGGTAGGATGAGTGTGATGGAAAGAAAGAGATATAAAGAGAAGGGGAGGGAGAAGAGGAAGTTAAAAGAGAGGGAAATACTCCTAGAGACAAGTCAACTGGGAACGTCCAGCAATCCGCACGTCTGTGACCCACCCAATCGCACGATCGCAATGTGAGCCAGGCCGAGGTATCGATGGGACACGCCGGGGAGCGGTAGGACATGGCAAGGTACGGTGGGTCACGGCGGGTCACGAGGAGGCCCAGTGGGACACGGCGGAGTTCGATGGAACACGGTGGGGATGTGAAGAACATGCTACGGCACGGTGGGAGACAGCGAGTCACGGTGGGACAAAGTGGAGCACGGCGGAGAAAGGCGGGAACGGGGGACACAGTGGGGCACGCAGAGGCGAGGTGGGGACGGCGGGCGAGCGGGGGACGAAGGAAGGTGGCGGAGCGAGGCGGGGATGCCGGGGCGAGCGAGGGCCGAAGGATCACGGCGGGATGAGACGGGACAGGGTGAGACAGGGCGCGTCACGGTGGGTAGAGGCGGGTTACAACGAAGCGAAGCGGGGACGCCGAAGCGAGCGAGGGACAAAGAATGACGCCAGGGCGAGGCGGGACAGGGCGGGTCAAGGTGTGGTGAGGTGGGGCGAGCGGGGGACGAAGAAACACAGCGAGGTAGAATAGAGCGGGTCACGTTGGAGAGAGGCGGGGCACGGAGAGGCGAGGACGGCCGGCGGGGCGTGCGGGGGACAAAGAAGCGCAGCGGGGCGAGGCGGGACAGGGCGGGTCACGGCGAGGAGAGGCGGGGCTCGGCGAGGCGAGGTTGGGCGAACGGGGTGAGCGGGGACCGATGGGACTCGGCGGGGCACGGGTAACATCAGAACACGGCGGGGCTCGGCGCCGACGGGAGCGGCAGGGACGTCGTCAGGCGGGGCGGGGCGGGGAGATGCGAGGCGAAGCGGGCGTTGGGCGAACGGGGTGAGCGGGAACCGGTGGGACTCGGCGGGGCACCGCAGTAACAGCAGAACACGGCGGGGCTCGGCGCCGCCGGGAGCGGCGGGGACGGCGCCAGGCGCGTGGGGCTGGGCGGGGAGAGGCGAGGCGAGGCGGGCGTGGGGCCGCGGGGGCGCCGCCTTACGCAAGCCTCAGGGAAAACCTGACGGAGCTGCGCGAGAAGGCCGCTGCGCCGGGCAAAAAACGCGCCGCGGGCGCAGCGCCTGTGCTGCGCGCCGCCGCCGCCGCCGCCGCCGTCACCCGCTGCGCCCGACGGCGCGTGCGCGAACGCGGCACAGATTGGGCGGTTGATGTATCGCTCATTCCATGCAGCGCCCTGCGAACTCACACACGGGTGTTTACAGGTACGTGTGTGAGTGGAAGGTTTGAAATTCCTCGCGGATGCACCTCGCAAGCGTAGATTTCTAGTCCAGGTTTATGGAACTAGACCTACAAGGAAAAACTGATTCATATGTAACGGTTTTGAGTTTTGGCGTTACAGCGTTTGATGAGAAAAAAATGAGATAGAGGTTGTTTCTTGTAATACTAGAAGACGTTTAGATTACAGATAGATAGAAAGAAATTTGCCAAGTTTTATTCAAATAGCTTTTATTAGCTATCGTGAAATATTTGTATAACCTCCAACAATCCGAAATTAAATTTATATGTTCCCAGCTACACAATCGTGTATTATCTCAATTTTGCAAGTACTTGGTTCTTTTGTATCGGTTTTTATAGAATTTCAGTTTTCCTCGAGTTGTTTTCTTTCAAAATGCATAGTCACTCTAAAGCAAGTTGCCCTTTCATCTGATTTCCATAATACCATTGTATAACAGTCTATCTGATCCACGGCTATCTCTATGGCATCTTTTTACAGAGTATTTCTCATATTTTCACTCAAACTTGTAGTACAGCTTATGCAAATTTGAATAGTATACTCCGGTTTATGATTGGCAATAAAAACCTATGCTATGCGATTGCTTAACATTTTATATCAAACGTAACTGCGTTTTTCTCATTACATGTAATAACCACATGTACACGTTTAATACAAGGTGTGATAAAACTTCTTCTTTCTGCGCATCAACCACGCTAACAAAGAATTTACTCTCCCTACCCAGAAAAGATTGAATATTCATTCATTCGAAGTTCATTAGTGGAGGTGTTCATTTATTACAAACGGTGGTGAAAAGGGATGGTGTGTTATGTTGTCAGAAGCTGGATGGAGGTTGCGTGAAAACGTAGTCGAGATGGCAGGAATAATGGTGGGTAAGAAGAAACGTTTTCTCTGAAGCTTCGTGTTTCGACGTCAAGAAGTAGTCGAGGAGTACCAGTCGAGATGTAGTAGTCGAGTAGTCATCCACAATATGAAAGACATTACGGATCTCGAGATAAAATGACGACTAGAATACATTTCTTTGCGATTATATTTAAAAAATATATATGATATCAAAGAGATGTATAGGAAAAATATCCTGCCATTATTTGATCTCCTCTATCGCGATTACATCATTTCACAAACATATCACATATAATTGAGAAGTGCCCGGCTATACATTGCCTTGTGTTAAAAAATGGAGGAAATGGATCAATACGAAAATGTGCCGATAATGCAGGTGTGAATGGTGGAGGTATTTAAACTCCACTCTGTGTCTGTTTCCTGTATTTGTGTTACGTGTGTGGAGGGGGTCACGAAGGGCGTCGCTTACTGCTCACTGCAGGTCGAAGGAACCCCGAGGCTCTAGATTGAGGTTCGGCGATGTAGGGTGTAACTTACTGTAGCTGGAAGATGCCGTCAACTCAACACGTGTAATAATTCTTGATTGGAGAATAGTGGATTATGACTTTAATGATGGAATAGTCGCGTCGGCCTGTTCGAAATGAGGGGGCGAATGCTTCCGATTCGCCGCGCAGGTGGCTTAGAGGTGAAACAGAGGTGTGACGTGGCTAACGATGATGCCATCCTGGAGGTTGGCAGCGGCGTGGGTGGCAGAGGCGAGTGAATCCGCAGAGCCAGAACCGAGCGACGACGGCTGGGGCGGGCGGGTCGGGCGGGGTGGGCAGGGCGGGCGGGGTGGGCAGGGCGGGCGGGGCCGGCGGGGCGGGCGGGGCAGGCGGGGGGCGCTTTGCGGGCGGGGAGAGCGGGGCGGGCGGAGCGGGGCGGGCGGGGCGGGCGGGGCGGGGCGGGCGGGGCGGACGGGGCGGGCGTGGTGGGCGGGGCGGGCGGGGCGGGCGGGGCGGGCGGGGCGGGCGGAGCGGGCGGGGCGGGCGGGGCGAGCGGGCCGGGCGGGGCGAGCGGGGAGGGCGGGGCGAGCGGGGCGGGGCGGGGCGGGGGCAGGGCGGGATTCACGTGAGTTCCGGACGGTGAGGAAGCGTGAGCGACGAAGCTGACGCAGCGGATGAGGGAGCTGACGGGAACGATAAGAAAAACAATTGCGGTGGTGGCACTACGAGCAGGTGGAAGAGGGGACGAAGCAATTGCGAAGATGGAGACCGTGTGCACGAAGTGGAGGGAAAGGATGGAGAAGCAACTGACAGAAAATCAACGGTTGTGATGGACGGCTTCGAACGGTAAGGTAACAATTAAGGGAACATGCATAGCCTTGCGATCTCCGTATTATTTTAATGAACAAAATACAAACGTATGCATTGGTAAATTGAATCCTCGTGGAAACAGATTGGATATAGCAAATAGAAGTTGTGGTGGTAGATTCATTTAAATCGGAAGCGAGGAACCGATTTTCTGTCGAGAGACATTCGATCAAATGAGATTAAATAGGACGAATATAGAGAAGGGAAGAATGACGAAGCGGAGTCATGTGATGACAATGCGAGTCTCGGAGATTTCGGTATGCTGGCTGCGATATCAATACGACGGAGTCATTCTTGAACGAGGGTGATGAATTTTCAGTTCAGAGGGCTAGAATGATAAAGTGACAAAATGCCGGAAACACGGGATGTAGTGTAGTGTCGTGTTTGGCGCATAGTACATAAAGGAATCAGCGGATGAGGGACAAGGTAGTTGTAATCATTTGCCGTAGCGTTGGAGCCTAGGCGTAGTGGATAGAACGGCAACGCAAGGGTTGGTGCGGGTGGCAGGGCGTTGGACGTAGTGGAGGCAGGTGTACATCGGAGGTGGCGTGGCCTGTATCGGTGGGCGGGGGATCGGGCTCACTGTGATGGGGCGGGGACGGGAGCGGGGGCGGGGACGGGAGCGGCGGGGTAGTGCGGCCTCGGGGGGTGTTGCGCAAGCGGACGCGCCTCGCAGCTCCTCCGCCTCCGCTTCCACCTCCGGCCTCGCCCGCGCCCCCGCCACCCTCCCCGCAGCGGAAGGTGAGAGAGCATGACGCCGACGCCGCAGGCTCGCCGTTCGCCGCCGAAGTACTAATGATGATGATGATGGTAATAATAATAATAATAATAATAATAATAATAATAATAATAATAATAATAATAATAATAATAATAATTTATAAGAATATAATGTCTTTATAGCCGGCCCCGTGGCGCAGCAACCGCAACCATCGTCTGCGCCGAGGAGGCTGCGGATTCGAGTCCTGCGAACGGACGGTCGTACTGGTAATTGTCCCTTTACCCCTCGTTATCATCCTATCACCTCATAATTCACACTTCAAGGCGTAACAATCTTGTCGTATCGAGGGGTACAGCTGAAACGCTGATCCTAAATGTTACACACGTTAATCGTGTAGCGTGGTCAGAAATAGCTGATATGCTAATAATAATAATAATAATAATAATAATAATAATAATAATAATAATAATAATAATAATAATGATAAAAATAATAATAATATTAATAATAATAATAACAATAATTTTATTAGTGGCGAGTCTTTGGTCGTAGGGCTTGCTTTTCCATCTAACCTCAATATACATTTATACCGAGTTGTAACATTTAAGAAAGTGGCAAGCAGCACATTCACCAATGGGAGTGCAAAATTAGGGATCATCCCTGCATATGCCTTAAACAATTTTGTAAACCTGCTTATTTACCACTGAGAATGCAAAACTAGAAAACATCCTGGCACACGCCTTAAGCGATTTTGGAAACCCGGAAAAATCTCAATCCGAACGACGGCTGACTATCGTCGTTGTTTTACCAAAACATTCACACAATTACGATCTACTCATTAAAACTTTATCAGTTGTATATTAATGGTTCCGTATGTCGTGGTGCATGGGAATTTCTTGAGTCCTTGTCACTGAACGAAATTGCTGCGAAAATAATTACTAGTTCATTAAATACGAAAAAAACAAACATTTTGCACGAGTGACTAAATAATTCTACTCATTTACCGTATATTGTTTGAAACACATGAATTAACATCCAATGCTTTCATCTTAAGCCGTCTCAAGTAACTTATAAGCATCAAGGAATAAGGAACGTACTACATTAGTATTTAGTTTAAGAAAGTTATTTCGCAATCCATGGAAGAAATAAGCTACGTTCAGCTGCATCACTCAATCAGATATACATATATCATTCATTATCCTACATTATTTCAAAATGTGAGACCGAAACATCTTTACTACATTCTAGACAGCGAAACACATGAATCCTACAACTGCCTCTCATTAAAGGCGACTTCATGTGAAATAATGCAAGCTTAACAGGAGAATCAGTTGACAGTGTTCTACTAGAACAACTTTATTTATGCCTTTTGTGTACGATGAACCGTGAGTTTTCCTTTTCCCGCTACCTCCTGTATTACGTAATATTTTGCCCTTCTTCCCCTTCATGCAACGAGAGCGAAGGTCGAGTCCATTTCTTCTTGCGTTCTAGTCAAAAGCGATTGAAATAACCTTGACGGAACTTCTATTCAATTCCTCCAGGCACATGCACGCATGCAACGTCGTAAAATATCCGGTTTCTTTAAGTATCTTAGTCAAAATTCTCATGGTTGTTCTTGGCAGTATAGAAAAACTAGTGGTGGTACAACAGAGTATACTTCCTCGAATTATTTCTAACTTCGGCAAATTTCGAAAATTCAATGTTCGAAGATAAAGTGACATCCGCCAATTTAAGGCGGGCTTTGCTCCACCCGTGAAAAGAAATTTAAAAAAACTGGAGTCGTTTTTGAGAATATTTTTTTAATCGCATTTCTAGCAGAAATTTTGTGAAAACAACTCCTTATTTCAAAATATTGTACATGATATCTTTTAATGGTCTGATTTTTTCGAACGGATTTATTTAAAACAAAGATCACTATTTTCAATATACTACTTTTGCAATGTTAATTTTTTGCAATTTTCAAAAATACTAGTTTGCCGAATCCAGCAACATTTTTTAACGCCGACAGCGATAAAATTTTGCACATTTGCAATTTTCGAAAAATTATTAACTTCAACGAAAATGAGAACCGCGCCAGTTTTTGAGCGACCTTTACGCTATCCGGGAACAAAGTTTAATAGAGACATTTACAGCCGTTTGCGACAAAACTTTAAAATGTTCCTAAGGTTTCATGTATCCCGCCGAAAAATCTCCGTTTTCCGACGCACGATCCCAATGCTTACTCTTCTTACAAAGACGAGAAAGTAAAAATTACAAAAATAATATCGTAAAAGATATATTTTTCTCTCCCGAAATCGTTAATTGCGTTGCTTTGCGGTAGTCTGAAATATTCTTACAAAACTTTTGCAACATGAATGGACAAAAAGGCTAATTTTATGATCTATTACAAGCATCGTTTTGACATGTGAATATTTTGCATTGGAATATTTTTAATATTAAAAAGATAAATTTGAAATATAACGATATGGTTTAATACACAACTAATTTTAGTTTTTTCCATGACAATGATGGATTAATTTTCAAGTTTCTTTAAGTTCAGATTTGTAATATAAATTGGACGTTCTTTAATTGCATGATCGATCAGACTGAGATTTGTCGACCTGTATAAGTGAACAGTACTCTATCACGTTTTTACGTATTGGTAGGGATCTCGGCATAACTTCTGCAGTTCAGATCCTATTCTTGGCCAGATACCTTCTACGATTACAGGAATAAAAACCAAAACATAGGCTAAGCACGAGACGATGGTATGCGCGTGGAGGCAGCTCAACAAAGCCCTACAAATACAGTCCAGCGCATGAGGGTATGCCTGCGAAGGCGTTATTGACGGCGACTTCAGCGGAGTAGGCAGGAAGGAGCGGCGTAGCAGAGGCGCCGCTGTGGGGGAGATGGAGGGGTTTGGGGGAAACGGGTGGGTGGCGGCGGTGAACGTGGCTACGTAATGACGGAACCGCAATAGTAGCACAAGTTGTGATGTCGGGGGCCGCGAATGTGAGCGCGGAGGTGGGTGGGTGGGTGGGTGGGTGAGTGGGTGGAGTGACGGTGCTACGGTAGAGGATGGGGCGCAGGTGGGATGGTAGTGATGACGGCAGCGTTTGTGGCATCCGCTCTCAGAACGCCTCCTGGCGGATTTATCGCGGAGAGGCAGTTGGTGGCGGCGGCAGCGGGAGCGGCGGCGGCGGCGGCAGAGTACGCCCGTCGAGTCGTGATGGAGTGCGGACGCCAAGCCCGAGATACGACGCGGATACGTCTTCATTAGATGCGGCGGAATCACGCGGTCGAGAGGCGCACCCTACGCGCGACGGACGCGGCGCCTCGCGCCGAAGGCCACGCCCACCTCCCCGGCCCTTTCTCCCGCCCCATCGCCCCTTCCCCTGCCTTTCTCGCCCCTTCCTCGCCCCTTCCTCCCTTCCTCACTCTTTTCTCCGTTCTTCACTCCTTCCCCCATCCTCTCTCGTTACTCCCTTCCTCACCTATTTCCAACGTTTCTTGTCTCCTCCCTTCTTTCGTTTCCGCCGTCTCTTTGTTCCTTCTCCTCTCTGACCGTCACCACACGCAAAGGGACAACTTCGTTACCCATACGCCAAAAAGAAAATTACTTGAAATACTAACGTATAAACTTGTCTACTATGTTAATTCGTAGTAAAACATTCTGAATCCTAAACGATATTTTTACTCCGGTTAAGTATACAACCAAAATTTTCTTTCAGTTTAACCTCGTTGGGAAATCCTCCGCTGAATAAAGCATAATGTAGACATATAGAAAAGGTCTTTTTCGAATGTGTTGATGGCGCATGCGATAGTGTTTCTATTGTGCTTTCCTGTTATACGTCTTCCTTGTCGCTCAAATGTAAGCGGAACGATCTTTTCTGGTATCTCAATGGGCAATGGCCAGAAAGATACCATTAACCTTCCAACCAAGCTATTAAATCAACAGAACTGCCTCTCCCAAATACGCAGAAATACGTTTTAAAACACACGTATGATATACCTGTTCACACTACGTTAACTTCCTGGAAATAGGTGCAGAAACGTGACGGTTCTATGAGGAGGGAGATTGCGTAAATGTGAAATTAAAGGGCATACATTAAGTTAAATTTCAACCTTCCACAAGTGCCTCCAACAAGAAAATATGGCTGACGCAAAGACTAAAAATCAACAGAACGTAAGTGTACATCTCACAAAAAAAACCTTTAAAGGTCAAAAAGAAAAGAATATGTTAAATAAAACTATAGTGAGTGGGAAAGAAGTGAATAATAAAATATGTGAATAATGAATACATCATTCAAAAATAATTGTTTCAACTATTCAATACTTTTTCTAACGTTTAAAAAATATAAATACAAACACAAATATCACCGTACGTTCTAGCTCATCGTAAGTATATTCTGGGCAAAACATGCAAGGGCATTCAAGTTCCAGCGTACAACTAGCACGGATCAAAAAACCTACAGCTCAGCAATTGTGAGTTTTGTAGCTCATCCGTCGTTAGACGACGACCAACAGGAGGAGGGTCGGCATAGCCTCGGGCGGGCACCGAAAACGAAAAAAAGGGACGATAAAATGTTGACAGTGTGTAGTCCTCGTGGCGCATGACTTGCGATGTTGTTGCACCTCAGTGGTACGGGACGTGGAGGTTCCCAACACGTCCACACTCATACACACACACACACACACACATACAGAGGCTCGCCCGCCTGCCCGCCCGAGGCGCATTCATCGCCGGTGCACTGCGTCACGCCGCTTCCGCCCCCTCCCGCCCCCGCACCATCCCCGCGTGCGGCGCCCACCTCCGCCCCCGCCTCCGTGCCAGTGCTTGCGAGCGCAGGGAAGAACAGGGCGGCGGGGCGAGGTGGTGACGGCGAAGGCGGTGGCTGTGGCGGGAGCGGTAGCGGCTGCGTCGACGGTTGGCGGGGGCGGAGGCAGTAGTAGTAGCGGGGCCAATGCAATGTCGGTGGCGGTAGCGGTGACGATGGTAATGTCGGTGGCGGTGGCGGTGGCGGTGGCCGTGGCCCTGGCGGTGGCGGTGGCGGTGGCGTTCACGGTAGCAATGGCAATGAGAGTGGCAGTGGGGCTGATAGTGGTGGTGGTGTCGGCGGTGACGGTGGCAATAGCGATGGGAGTAGCAGTTCCGGTGGCGGTGGCGGTCGTGTTGGTTGTGGTGGTGATGGTGAAGGCGGTGTTGGTGACGGTGGTAATGGCAGTGGCGGGGTTGGGGGCGGTAGCGGTGGCCGTGGCGATGGCAATGGCAGTTACTGAAGATGTGGCGGTGGCAGTGGCTGTGGCAGTGGCGGTGGCAGTGGCAGTGGCAGTGGCGTGTGGCAGTGGCAGTGGCAGTGGCAGTGGCAGTGGCGGTGGCAGTGGCGGTGGCGGTGGCGGTGGCGGTGGCGGTGGCGGTGGCGGTGGCGGTGGCGGTGGCGGTGGCGGTGGCAGTGGCGGTGGCAGTGGCGGTGGCAGTGGCGGTGGCAGTGGCGGTGGCAGTGGCGGTGGCAGTGGCGGTGGCAGTGGCGGTGGCAGTGACGGTGGCAGTGGCGGTGGCAGTGGCGGTGGCAGTAGCGGTGGCAGTGGCGGTGGCAGTGGCGGTGGCAGTGACTGTAGGTAGCGGTGGCAGTGGTGGCGGTGTTGGCATTGGCGGTGGCGATGGCGGTGGCGTGGGCGGATGCGGGGCCGGGGGCGAGGGCGAGGGCGGGGGCGGGGCTGCGGCGAAGGAGGGGTCGGGGGTGGCGGCGGCGCCAAGCGGCTGCGCGGCGTCAGATGGGAGTCGTGGCGCTTCACCCCCAGATGGCGGAGAGAAGAGCGCGCCTGGCCAGGGAGCGGGCGCGCACACAATGGGGCGGGCGTGGGTGGATGGGCCGCGCCGAGCAGCGCAGGCGGCAGCGGTGGCATCTGCCTTTTGCTACGGGTGTGGGTTCGCATCCCCCAGAAACCGTGGACGGGCTTCTCCTTGCCATTGTGGAGTGAAGGACCAAACACTTCCTACCCCACAAATCGTCCAAGTATCACTTCATCATTTCGTAATTGTCCAAAAATCAATTACCTTCTCTTGGACGTCATCATGTCGTTAGGGATGTGGCGATGTGTAGATGGGTGCGAGCATAAAGTACTCCCGGCAGTCGGCTGTAAGGCATTGGGTTGCAATTAATCAATTCTAAGTCGATTCTTATGTGAAAAAATCATTACGTAAACTATTCATTAGCTGGTTTTATTACTTTTTATTAAAATAATTAGATCTAATACATAAACGCTCCCATATTTGTTATGTCAACGATAAGTTGTTTTATCGTTATCAAAAAAGGAAATCACGCTTTTACGAAAATGTGAAAAGCATGGCAAATTTATAGATATAAAACAGTATTAATTCCAACACAATATACGATATTTGGAATTTCCTTCGATCTAGATTCCGTTTAGAGTCGGTACGGTGCTATTTCGTAACATGTGCAGAAAAACTCCATACGACAATCATGCATGCATACTATGCTCTGAACTGCATTATTAAAGAGTGACACGCGTTAAATTGATTTATAACCTGATACATGTTTTTCATGTGATAAAAGGAAAGCATGGAAAGTTCTAATAAATAACGTCAGGCATATTCATTTTACAAACAATTATAATAATTAAATTAAAAACTTGTTAAGCTCTGTGGTTCGTGATATCTGCTAATGGGATGATTAATTGAATTAATTGAACATTATCTGTCTCTAAGACAAGTCGTCTGTGGGAGATTTAAAACCACCTTAGAATTTTCGTTTTCTACCTAGCAAATAGAAAGCAAATTAATAAATACTTCATTTTGTTTTAAGAAAGCTGTTTTGAAAAATGGGCTCGCACGTCACAATCATGTCCAAATTGTTTATCACTTCTACTCAAGTTCATCATATCAGATTTACTTGTATTCTATCTATCTTCATACTTTTGATATCCTTGGAAATGTTTTGCGCCACTGGTTGTGGTCATAAATTATCCGTGATTAACCGTAAATAAACTGTATGTACTTTTGTTTGAGACCTAAAAACTAATGTTGGAAATACTACAGAAACAAATTTTTGAAATAGAGTAGCACTATTTTACAATACCGTTGCACATTTCTTCACCTACTGCTGCAGAGTGAAAAACTACCCGGCGTTTTTCATGTTATTTCAGCCCCCATTAGCATTTCCATTTCATTCTCAAAGGCGTGCAAATAAAACGTAAATAAAATGCTCTATTCATGTACTTCCTTTACAGTCAAAACTGATTTACGCTCTTTCTTTTGCATCGTCGCCACAGGCTCTTGACAGTTTTATACGTAGGTGCATATTTTATGAACGTCAAAGGTTATGTAGGATGATCCAATGTCTCTAAATATTTTCTAAATACAAGAATAATCTGTCACTGAAACACGTCCCTAGCGACCAATTATCACACGTTCTGTATTCAAATCTACTCGCGCGATTCGTCTGTCTAGTTCTAACCGGAAAGGAACTCGTTTCTTGTAATTTAGACGATACATCAAAATATTGGACAACGGTACCTCGTTCTCTCTCTCTCTCTCTCTCTCTCTCTCTCTCTCTCTCTCTCTCTCTCTCACACACACACACACACACATATATATATATATATATATATATATATATATATATATATATATATATATATATATATATATATACACCCAATGGTGTGTTCGTACGGGAAGACGGGCAAAATCTGTGAGAGGTCGCTACTCAGCATCGTCACTTGTCATTTTTTCTTCCTTTTCGTTTTTTTCCCTCCCGCACGCTCATTTCAGGTGACGAGTCTCGCAACTCTCTGTCTCTCTTCTCCACCCCGCTCTCCCTTGCTATCCTCTCTGGAGCGCACTGTTTTCGAAATGATTTAGTACGAGGAAGCCGGGGTGTCCCGTGGGACATAACTTATCTCTCCTTCGCTGATTACGGATTCCGTTGCAACCAATTTGTAGCTGGGGCCCGCGAGCGTGTTTTTGTGACCTGCTGATGTTTTAATTTGGTTCTCCGCTCCCGCTCCCGCTCCTGCCGCGCCTCCGCACTGCCCGTCGCCAGAGCGAGCCGACATCACTTCACGCGCGCATCGTCACACAAGAGATGAGAATTCTGCTCCCACTCTTTCTCTCACCTGTAAGTGGCGGCTAACAAGCTGAGAATCTGTTGATGCAGTGACTAAGATATTGTTTCTCTATCATCATTTACCATTTGATTATGAAAGCAATTACATTAATTATTTGCACTCTTTATTCACTTACTAGCTTAATTTTAATTGAGATATTTGTTCTTAACTCTGGGTACTAATGGGGGTAAATATATTCAAATGTTAGCTTTGTTAAACATAATCAAATTATATTTTTGTCCGTCCATTCATTTGCTTTCTTGCATAGGAATTGCTACTGCAATAGTCAACTAACTCCTCGTTCCTTCGCAACACATATCATACGACCCATCTTGCAGATAAAAGTAGAAGCTCTTAAAATGTATATTCCGTACTGCCATTCATAAGCAAAGAACGATAAATCAACTGGGTAGAAAATGAAAATGAAATATTTTATGCAGGCGACACAAACGGATGTCCCGCGGAAAATGGAAAGGAGAACGCAGTCGTATATAGTTAATAAACTTGTACACTTAAAAACTGGTTACAGTTCATTGACCTTACATATTTCAAGTATCAAACATGCATTCAAGAAGTCTCTTAAATGGGGAACAATAAAAACATATTTTCCATCACTGTCCTTTCTGTTCCATTTCAAACTTTTCATTACCAGTTACAACATGGAATTTCCGGGCTATATTTATTGTTTCCGGACTCCATGTTTTGCAGCTGTGGTTTTCAAATTTTGAAATAAATATCAAACTAGTTTGTCATTAATTTTTAATACAAATTCGATTCCACTTTGTGTTTGTTTGAAAGAAAAGTGATGGATCAGACACACTAGCCATACCAGCAAATCACATATTCCAAAAAGGGTTAATGCACACAATTAGATATATGTTAATATACATATCGTACCTTCTCATCCGATGACAAGGGTATGATGACTAGGTAAAATACGTACACAAATGAGAGAATGTACGTAATGAAAATAGCCACATTCTTCAGGTGCTACCCATTGGCTATTGATACTAGTGTCTTTAATTCATACAGTGTTTATCAAGAAATAATTTTGAACCAACTCCCATATTTTCTAACACTCGCATAAATGGTTAGTTTTGTTTGCAATTGTCCTGACTCGTTTGCCAGTCTACTACCTTATCATTGCATTGCTTTTGTCAGTGTCTGTTGACTCGCGTTTCACTTGGGCCTGAGAAGTCGCGCGGTGGCGATTTTCGTCGGCGCGGCCCAGAACAGCGACGCAGCCGCCGCCGCGCCGCCCGGGCAGCAGGCTCCGCCGCGAGGAAGCCTCTCAGCCTCAGGTCCGGGCGAGGGGCTCCGCGAGAAGGAAGAGTGGGCGGCGCCGAGAGGTCGAAGGGGTGACAGGCGCAGGGGGCAGAGGGGCAAAGGGGGCAACGAGCCCTCCAAAGCGCTCCCGGGGAGCACGGCGCCGCCGCACAGTGGGGCCAGAAAGGGATCAACTTGGCAAGAACTATTATTAAGCGTTTTTCGGAATTTTTGGCAAAAAACAACACATTTTATAATTTAACAAAACTAGATGTGCATCATAATAAACAAAGTGCCTTAACGCAAAATGGGGCAAACATGAGCAAATTTTGATTAATGTTTTGAAAACTAGATGGATTCCAGAACCAGGTTCAGTTAATATCATAGTCTGGAAACGACCGGAAAGGAACTAAAAGACAATATAAAAAACCGGATTTTAAAATTTCATTCCATTGTGACACGTGAAGTTTCTACTTGGAGTTACTACATTATTATTATTCAAGGAATATGATTTTTAGAAATACAGATTAAAACTACACATCACCAGGTATTGTATCCATTCCGAACGCTAATCAAGAGAGCAAAAAAAAAGGTGGCGGTGGTCTTCCCCCGCTGGATGACCAGATCCGGTACCGATCTACCATCGGCTAACGGGATTTTCCGCAACCAGGTATCTCCCACCAGCGGGGCACCACCCCAACCGGCACAAGTTGTATGTCCCCGACTGGTCTCCCAGCATGTGTGGTAGTATAATTCATGTTAGTGTTAGTGTGTGTGTGGGTGGGGGGGAGGATAGAACAAGGAAGAGGACGGAAAGATCGCGCGCGGTCCGTGGCCCGTTTGTTAGGGTCACTGCTCTGGCATTCGCCTGGTGTTGATCGGAGAAACCACGGAAAACAATCGATCAGAGTAGCCGGCTTCTAGAGTTCTCCAAACAGCGACTGTGTTCGACCTAGCTGAAAAGCTAGTGACGAAAATCCTGCCACCGTCAGGACTCCAATCTACGATCTCCCGGTCAGAGGCGCTGCGGTAACATCAGTTGATGCACTGAGCCACCGCTCCCGGTTTGATTTTGGACTTTTTGCCAACTTTCCCTCCTGCGGCCCCACTGTGCGCCGCTTCCTTCCGAGCGCGGGCCTGGTGGCGCTGAAGAAGCGGCCGCTTGAGCAGGACGGCGTCGCTCCCCTTCCACCGAAGCCCGCCCCGCGCCGTCACCGCCCCCCCCCCTGCTCCTTGGCCGAAATTCGGCGATTCCTGCTCGCCGCCACCGCTCCGGCGCACGAGATATTGCAAGCGAGAGTTATTAACTTCATCAGGCCGACATAGAGCAAATAACGGAAACGGTTCAAATTTTTAAACGGAGTCGACAGTCGAGTAACCAAGTTCATTATGTGTAATATCAATCAATAACACCCGCTATTTGTGATATCTGCTATGTGTCACTCAATACGTTTCCCAATACCACCTCCTTATAAGGAAAATTCATAGAAAAAAGTAATTTTCTTTTAATAGATGCATTCATACGCCATATGTTCATTCAACACATGTGTTTCGATTATTTTGAACGGACTGTGGAATGTTAAAATCGTTAAGGGACGCCCGATAACAATGGTTTTTCGTTTCTTTGGCTGCGCTAAGCCGATAACACATTAGGGTATTAGGAAAAAGCAATTTCAAACCGCGGCTACTCGCGCTTCAGCACCTGACTGCAACTGCTCCTGTCCAACCTCCTTGAAGGGGGCGCTGTCTTTCCTTGTCCCCCGTCTCGTCAATTTATCTTCCTCTAGCCTTAATGCGTAGCGGCATGAAAAAAAAAAACTACCACGACTACCAATATTATTCGTATCATTATAAATTAACTTACATTGCCAAGAAAGTCAAGTACCGGATCTCCGCTTCTTGTCCAGTCACCTACGACTCGTCGATGTAGCATGAAAAAAACCTCGGTCTCGTCAACCATCCTCGCAGTGTCAGACACAGTACTCTCTCCGCCGCTACGTGTCCGCCCCCGCCGTCATCCCCGTCGCCTCGCCAGCCACCGCCACCACCGCCGCCGCCGCGGCCCCGGCGCCACAGCGCCTGCAGGTAACAAAGCCGTGGCCCCGCGCCTCGCCTCGCCTCGCCTCGCACTGGCCCGTCCACTGCGCGCGGCGCCCCGTCCGTCGTCTTTTTTTCACTCTCGGCCTCCCCCTACCTCCCTCTCTCTCTCGCTCTTTTTCTCTCTCCGCGGCGCGCCGTCCTCGTCCGCCTCCTCGCCGTCCTGATCCACCACCGCTGCCACCGCCGCCTTCCCGGAGGCGAGTAACGAGCGGGGCCCCGCCGAACGCGGAGCGGAGCGGCGCGGCGCGGAGCGGAGTGGCGCGGAGCGGAGCGGCGCCCGCCGCCGCGCAGCCGCCCGGCCGCCCGCCCGGGCCAGGGGGTGTGGCGGACACGCACACACCGGCACACGGACGGACGCCCGGCCCGCCGCCGCGGCGGCATCCAGCTCGTTCCCGCGCCGCGCCGCGCCGCGCCGGCCGCGGGGCCCCGCGAGGCAGGCGCGCCGCCTTCAGCACCCGCGCGCGCCGCCGCCGCCGCCGCCGCCACCCCCCCGCCACCACCGCCGCCGTCGTCGTCGTCGCCAACGCTGGCGCCGACGAATCGAGAACGGCCGGGATATATGTGAAGACGAGAGATGCGAGCAGCATCGAAGCGAATGACGTGTGTATTTCTGATAAGGAGAATGTGAACGCAGGAGAACAAGTACAGAATAATAAATATTTCCTTCAATTTTCTGAAAATTAGCAAATAATTAAGTAATTAAACAATTACTCGGAGAACAATACCCAGTGAATATTGTGCAATAAATTTATATATATATATATATATATATATATATATATATATATATATATATATATATATATATATATATATATATATATATATATATATATATATATATATATATATATATATATAAAAATTTATTGAGTATATATTATACGTCCTAAAGTTATTTGAAATTAATTTGTTTTCATCAAATTGAACGTAAGACATTTTGCAATTTACCCCGCATACAGTATACGTTTCTGAATCCAGCACTGCTTGTTAGTGCTCCAGGAATGCCCGTGAATTTGAGAATGAAAGGAGACTGACGTAGAGAGGTAGTGAAGTGGTGGAGGCGGATGTGGAGATGACACGAGATCTGAACATGGCGTTGCAGTATATGACGGGGATATGACGGATTAATCTGCACCAGGAAGTGCACAAGGTACAACCACAGATGCTTGAGCGTTGGGACAACGAAATGTGATGTGTGCTCTGAGGATGCGGGAAGGTGAGTGGCGGAAGTGACTGTGGCGGCAGAACGGATGTTGTCAAGTTCGAGTGATGCAGTTTGATCGAAGGTTGAGGGGTGAAGGGCGAAACTGAAGAATGTTATAATGGATTAGACGTGAAAATGATTCCGGATGTGGGATAGGCCAATTCTTGATGGTAAGGGAACAATTAGGATGCAGGCAGGAACGTTACGTTGGGAGAGGTGAAGGTATTAGTTAACTGACGGAGAATGAAATGCAGTGATGTGTACGTATAGTGTGTGTGTGTGTGTGTGTGTGTGTGTGTGTGAGAGAGAGAGAGAGAGAGAAAGAGAGAGAGAGAAAGAGAGAGAGAGGTTTTGTGGAAATAATCCGTAAAAAAATCCGTTCACGAAATATAATATATACTCATTAGGAGTTGAAGTCATGTCACAATGGTTCTCCAGGAACATGTGATAAATGTTTTACTGAGAGAAGTGTATTTCCAGATGTAAATGTTGGTTTTCTTGCAAATGTGAATATTCACTTTCTTTGCATCCTGTTCGATCTTAATTAACTTTATTGCAACGAACCAAAGATCTATTGATTATGATGTTTTTCTATCCTGCATGCATCATCCCCTAACTTATTCCTTTACTGCCCTTTGAAGAAATAACAAATGGCTAATAAAACGAACTGATTGCACCAAAGATTCATGCACTCACACTTTCAAGTAATTTTTTCTCCTCTTACTTCATTCTCATACTTATTTCTTTTCTAACGTGTCTTACATATATTTTCTGTCATTTCCTTCCCTCTCGTCCACCTGTCTAATATTACGTAACTCCTGCAACGCATGTGCACCTGCCACAATGAGAATAAAGACGACTATGACTCAACTTCGTATATACCTTTGCCTCCTCTACACCTCGCATTCTTTTCTTCCGCCTCATCGTCACTTCTAACCTCTCGCGGCGCTGACGGAAAGCGTCCACGTGGTCACTGACCTTTCGCCCAGCGCCCTAAAAATCGTGGCCGTTTAAACGCCACTGATCACATCCAATCTGTCTGCGTCTCGGCATCAACTCGACATGATTCAAATGTAATATTTTATCACTTAGTAATTTGTTTCAATAAATTTTGTAAGTGTCACATCCCACATGAAATGCTATAAGTTTTGTCACATTGTTGCAAATTGTGATCTTAACGGGCGTTTGAACGCAAATGCAGAAGTAATTTATATCGTACGTAATTTCTTACAATAGTACCTTAGGTAATATTTAGTGTTACCTTTTCAACAAGGTATAAACGACTTTCGTTAATATTAAATTCCATGTGCATCTAGCAACTTCTCCGGGAAAGAAAGAAAGAGAAGTTTGCGTCAAAATACTCATTCGAGGGTTTGTGTAGTTCAATATTGGTTAAAATTCCATTTCTTGAATGGAACCCCACAGGTCGTTGCATTTTCAGAGCTTCATCAAGTAGGTTACATAAATGTGGGCATTCTCGCTTTCAGTAACATTCACAAATCTATACTATATTTACATTATTTTTGACTCAACGTCAACGTGTCGTTCCAATTTTCTGCAGTAATATTGGCAACCGTTTTCTGATTAGAGAAAATCAAATGTCCACTACTCTCCTCCTCCTCCTCCCGCTTTTCTACGAATTGGCCGATATCTGTAGTTCTGCGACGCGCCCTCCGCACATGTTCATTTGAGCGACGCCTGCAAAGAAGCGGACGCAACGAGGTTAACGCTCATTTATAATTTACAGCGCGCGGCCCGCATTTACGTCGCTCACGCCGCGCTCTTGCGCCGAAGGAGCCCGGGAGCGCCAGCGCTCACCGCACTGCGCCACTGGAGAGCCGCTGGCGGCGGCGGCCGGGCACAAGAGGAGCTCGTAAAATACGCGGCGGAACGAGCGGCGAGCGCGCCAAAGAGCAGCGCGCCGCATTAAGGCCTCTCGCCCGACAGCCGGCGGTGGCGGCGGCCGTGGGGCGGGGGCGGTGACGGTGGGGGCGGTGGGAGACGTGGTGCCGGTGGCGGCGGCCGTGGTGGTGGGGTTGGGGGCGGCGGCGGGGGCGAAGGCGGGTCGGCGGCGGG